>JASKDV010244965.1:0-17584 GCA_032466395.1 Aegires albopunctatus
TCTCTCTCTCTCTCTCTCTCTCTCTCTCTCTCTCTCTCTCTCTCTCTCTCTCTCTCTCTCTCTCTCTTTCTCTCGGAAGGTTTACATTATCTAACTGACTGAAATCGGTGGAACAAACTTATTTAAAGTCGACAACATTACCCGGTAACAAAAGTGTTGAATTCATAAAATTCTATCGTTATTTTATTTTCTTGCTTATAATGGTGTTTGCGCTTGATTTCATATTATTAATTATTATGCAATGTTTTGCATTTGTTGTTTTGTTTAAGTAGGGGTTGCTGTATTGAATTTTATCCATGTCCCCTATTTTGGTGATATCAGGGTTTTCCTAAACTGCCTTGTAAACAACCAATGGTTCTTTTACATGCGTATATACACATGGGACCTCAGGACCTCCGATAGGACTTGGCACTCTTTATCCTAGCATCTTAAGGATAGAGGGCAGAAGGAAACCCTAAATAAATTTGGATTTTAAATTCAAGCCTGCACGGGTTTGAACCAGGGACCTCTGGCGTGGTAGTCGAGTGCCCTAACCACTGAGCTGTTGAAATTGACATGATGTTAATGTGTCTACTTTTCCTAACAAAAATTTCCGGACCATTAAACTTACGCCGGTCGTAGGTATAGCATCGGTCCTTGATCTTTAGCCAAACTAGTTAGAAAAACAAATTAAAGGAAAGCAAAGCCAAAAACAAAATAAAACATATCAACCCGAAAAAAACACAAACAAAAACAAACAAACAAAACAACAAAAAAGAAAAAGCACCCTAAAAGAAAGCCTAGGGTATGGTGTGGTCCATGAATCAGGTCGGATGAATCCTAGATGATACTAGTAAAATGTGAGGATATGTAGAAAAAAATAAAATTATGAAATTATGAATCAGGTGGTCAAAACAGTGAGATAGGTACACGTGGCCTATGTCATTATAGTTTAGGTAGTAAACCTACATGTAGTTGTAGGTAGTAAACTATCGGTGAGTCTAAAAATTAATACATGTACCATGACCTCCACGAAAGCTGAATTAGTAATGGCCAAACTAAGGAAGTTTTAAATATCTTTTGTGGAACTGTAGGGATAAATAACAAAAAGGGTGACATATCTATTGGCCCGAAAGGAGAGGGCGACAGAAGTTTGACAATGACACCCATAGACATGATGACACCACGTTTTCATCCTTAAATGTAGAATCTAAACCTTTACAAAACGTTTTAGGTTTAAGGATTACGGTACTGGGATGACTTGCATGATTCGAGTACATGTACTCTGGCCCCCATGGAAAATTACGACCATTTTTCAATTTTTACTACTGTACCGTATGCAATTTTTGCCATTGCTAGCAATTCTTTTGCAATTTTGGTTATCTTTAGCAATACTGTAGTACCAATAATTTTGTTATACATTTTTTGTCTATTGCAGGTTCGAAATCTTAGAAATCAGACTTTGATGCTGCTACATTAAATGTTATGCCATACAGCTATCATTGTTGTCAAAAACAAATTCGTAGACAAGACTTTGGTGATGTAAAAATATATAATTATGTACGGTACTATAAAAACACACACGCGGATTTAACCTGGAGATGAGAAGTGTAACAGTACAAACGCACACGCAGATTAACCAAACATGAACATTAACCAAGTGATGAGAAGTGTAGCCTAACAATACGCCTACAAACACACACACAGAATAACCAGACATGAAATATGACGATTAATCAAGTGACGAGAAGTGTAGCCTAACAATAGGCCTACAAACACACACGCAGAATAACCAGATATGAAGTATGAAGATTAACCAGGTGATGAGAAGTGTAACAATACAAACAACAAGCAGATTAACCAGACATGAAAATTAACCAGGTGATGAGAAGTGTAACAAAACAAACAGCAAGCAGATTAACCAGACATGAAAATTAACCAGGTGATGAGAAGTGTAACAATATATTATAAACAGCACGCAGATTAACCAGACATGAAAATTAATCAGGTGATGAGAAATGTAAGAATACAAACAACACACAGATTAATTAAGTGATAAAAAATGTAAAAATACAAACAACACGCAGATTAACGAGGTGAAAAGAAGTGTAACAATACCCTCGGTACAAACAACATGCAGATTAACGAGGTGAAACGAAGTGTAAAAATACAAACAACACGCAGATTAACCAGGTGAAAAAAAAGTGTAAAATTAACCAGGTAAAAAGAAGTGTAAAAATACAAACAACACGCAGATTAACGAGGTGAAAAGAAGTGTTAAAATACAAACAACGCGCGGATTAAGCAGATGAAAAGGAGTGTAAAAATGCAAACACGCATATTAACCAAGTGAAAAGATGTGTAAAAGTACAAACACGCAGATTTACCAAATGAAAAGAAGTGTAAAACTACAAAATACATAGTAGCCAAGTGAAAAGAAGTGTAACAATAATACAAACAACAAGCATATTATCCAAATGAAAATAAGTGTAAAAATACAAACAACACTCATATTAACCAAGTGAAAATAAGTGTAAAAATGCAAACAACACGCAGATTAACCAAATAAAAAGAAGTGTAACAATATAAACACCCAGATTAACCAAATGAAAAGAAGTGTAACAATACAAACACGCAGATTAACCTAATGAAAAGAAGTGTAACAATACAAACATGCAGATTAACCAAATGAAAAGAAGTGTAACAATACAAACACGCAGATTAACCTAATGAAAAGAAGTGTAAAAATACAAACTGTAACAAAAAACACGCATATTAACCAAGTGAAAAGAAGTGTAAAAGTAAAAATACACACAACACGCAGATTAATCAGATGAAAAAGAAGTGCAAAAATACAACAACGCACAAATTAACCAGGTGAAAAGACGTGTAAAAATACAAACAACATACATAGTAACCAGATGAAAAGAAGTGTAAAATTACAAACAACACACATATTAACCGGATGAAAAGAAGTGTAAAAATACAAACACGCATATTAACCGAATGAAAAGAAATGTAAAAATACAAACAACCCGCGGATAAACCAGAATAAAAGAAGTGTAAAATTACAAACAACATGCAGATTAACCAGAAAATGTAACAGAGAATCGCAAACGCAGACTAAACGTGAAATAAAAGCATATTAACCACATGTAGAGTAATCGGGAGATGTAATTTATTGTAATGTTAAACTTAAAGTGAACCTTTAACAAAAGAATACACAGCTTTTATATTGCGCTACAGTTTACCAATGCTTAAGGTGCCTTACGATGACAATTTTACTTCACTAACAGCAACAAAGAACGTAGGACAAAACTTGCAGCATGTAAGGCGAAAGCATTACTTGCCCAATGGAAATGCTGTTGTAACAATCAGCTGGTATTCAATCGAATCAAATGTCTTGCCTAAGGACAAATCATCAATTACCAGTGATCGTTGCAAATAATGTGCTCCTACCAGGATTCCATTCCACCATGCAACACAGCTATGATGAGTGCTGCTGAGATATTCTTGTGCTTGAATTGTACGGTGATGATAGTGGTCGCCTTAGAACCAGTCCTCATAATGATATGTTCTGTCTAAGAAAAATATTTTTCAGGGCCCAGTGTTATCACAACTGTTACAACCACTAGACCAGTGAGAGTTGGTTACTTGAAATGTGTCCAATTGAGGAATGTGGCGTAATATTAATATGTTAAAGATGCCATCATTAAGTCACTAAAGTCTTCCATATTCCCTTTTTTAATCATGAAAAATAATAATAGAAGTAACAAAAGCCCAAGGAAGGAAGATACGGTACTTGGAAGAAATGGAGAAATAAACAAGAACAAAACAAACAATTTACAGACCAATAGAGGGTCATCTGAACTCCACACTGGGAGTCTCTTTGGAACTATCAGCCAGTCCCAAGCCTGGATAAAGGAGGAAGGGTTGTGCGTTGGACCAGCAACCTACCATGTAAAACATAAAAAATAAAAAAAATTTAAATGAAAGCTACAGAACCGCCAATGAAAATATCACATACTCATCAGACCCTTGGCGAGATGTTAGGGGCTGATGCAGCAACGCATATCATGACAAGTGGGAATAAAAGCCGGAAGGAAGTTTCTACTCCGACACAGTCCTTGGCTAAGCCCAGACAACAGGTTAGAGTGGGAGCATGGAATGTACTGACACTACACGAGACAGGAAAAAAAGCACATTGTAAGTGAGATGAGAAAATACAATGTGGACATTCTTGGCATCAGTGAGATAAGGCGGACAGACTCGGGGATTCTAAACCTTGGTTCAGGTGAGACAGCGTGTTTTTCAGGTCGTACAGATGGTCAACACCAAGACGGAGTTGGAATCATTATACACTGTAGATAAATGAACCAAGAGAAGCTTAAAGGAATGGGAACCGGTTAGTGCTCGAATCATAAGAGAAAGACTTCTTTCTAAATTATATGCAAAGACTACCATCATACAGTGTTATGCGTCAACAAAACAAGCCACAGAAGAAGACAAAGACATTTCATACAATAACTTGCGGGAACAAATAGACAGGACACCACAGCATATTGGAGTTTTCAATGCGAAAGTTGGATCCTGCATGCTGCATGGGGCGAAAGGGAGTCGGAGAGAGAAATGACAATGGAGAGCGTTTTGCTGATTTGTGACTGGAGAATGGCATGGTGATAGGCGGCGCCACATCCCAACATAAAAGATACACAGGCTGACTTGGATATCACCAGATGGGAGAACCAGCAACCAGATAGATCATATCGCCATCAACCAGAAGTGGAGGAGGTCCATGACAGATGTTAAGGCAGTGAGAGTAGCAGAAATAGGTAACGACCACCATCTCGTGATCTGCAAACTACAACTGGAATTGAAGAGGACACAGAATAATAATAATGAGCCGTTGTTTACTCGAACAAACTAAGAGACTCAGCTGTAAAGACACAGTTCATAAAAGATCTGAAGAGCAGGTTCCGGATTCTAGAAGGCATACCAGCAGAAGACCTCAATTCCATATGTAACATTAACAGTATTCAAAAGGCGTTTTTTGACACAAGTAAGGAATATTCGGCTACAGAAGAAGATGGAGAAAAGAATGGATGTCAGACACGACATGGCAGCTTATTGATAATAGGAAGGTAGCAAAGCCGAGTTCTGTTATAGCGAATGAGACATGCCATAGAGAGGACCCTGAGAGAAGAACAGGCAGGATTCAGAAGTGGTAAGAGCTGTACAGACCAGATATTTGTATTACGAACAATTGTGGAGCAATCACTTGATTGAAATTCATCATTGTACATAAACTATATGGACTTCATGAAAGCTTTTGACAGCATTCATCAAGGATTTATATGCAACAATAACAACAAAAAACAGTGCTGTGTGCGTCATAATGGACAACAAAGTGAATTAAATGGTTCAAGGTAAGGACCGGCGTCAGGCAGGGCTGTGTGATTACTCCCTACCTATTCCTTGTCGTCATTGACTGGGTTATTAGTAATATGAGGTGAGCTACTGCAGATCAACCTATACTGACATGGGGCTGACAGACCGACTGGAAGACTGTGACTTTGTAGATGACATCGCCCTATTGGCACACGCACACAGAACGACATCCAAGAGAAGACTGGTCGACCAGAATGCAAGAAGTGTGGGGCTCGTGATCCATCCTGAGAAGATCAAAGTGATGAAAGTGAAGAACAAGAACATAAAGGTGCAAGATGTAGAACTAGAGCAAGTGCAGCACTTCAAGTACCTTTGCAGCTACATCTCAGCCGATAGCAATATTGAGAGGAAGTTTCTGTCAGAATTGGACTTGCGGCACATGCCTTCAACTTCAACAGACTGCAGGAGATCTGAAAGTCATCAATTATTCATAACACTAATAGCACAAAACTGAGGATCTACAAGTCAAATGTACGCTCGGTCCTCGTATATGCCTCGGAGACATGGCGGACCAACAAGAAAATTGAAAGCCGCTTAGAAGTTTTGAAGGAAGATGTCTCTGTAGAATCCTCAAACCAAACTCCACTGGGATCAACATATCACCAACAAAGAAATTAGCAGGCGCACAAAACTTAATAACATTGTACAAGAAGTGAAGCGAAGATGAAGGGGGTGGTTGGGCCACGGGCAGAGAGGCAGGCCATTAGGGACATGGAGGAGAACTGTGGAGAATGAGATAAGCTCGATGAAAAAGACCTGGAATGAACTCGGCTGTCTGGCTCAGGACCGTGATGACTGGAGGAGACTCGTTGGCGCCCAATGCTCCATGGGGAGTTTAGAGGAATTAAGCAGCAGAGGGCCTGAGGGCAGTAAATATTAAAAAGACCAAATGAGGGTCAACTGAAGGTTCTGAGTTAACGGTAACCCTGTTAACCACCGATACCCCCCGCCCCCTTTCTTTTCCTCATCCAAACTGGGATATCAAGTACGAAAAATTACATGGAAATCTCCATTTATTAGCATAAAATTGACCAACACTTATCTTACTTTCGTTTACATTCACTGTGTCATTCCCATGGTTACTGCTATACTACATGACTACATGTACATGTATAAAAATGGAGGTCACTGTTAGCTCCGCTTCTGTCCCATAGAGTTTGTTTTTCAGGGGTGCAGTTCTTGTCCATTGCCTGCCTGAGTTGTGTAATAGTAAGTAAAAGAGGAAGTCTTGAAGCACTTGTGCTGGGGTTTCATCTATTCCGCATAAGCATTTGGGGGATGGGTTTGACCTATTTTTTAAATTTTCTTTTTTTTGCGCAACTGGTATTTGAAGCGACAGTGTCCTGTTATAAGCTAAAAATATGATGTTCGAGTTGATGGTATGCGTCTTGCATTTTGGGTTTGTTGTTTGTTTGTAATTATTTAGAGTTTAAGTTTCTTAAGAGTTCTATCAACATCTAGGGTCATCTCTGCGCCCGTGGAAAAAGTAAGATGATAAATTAGTTAGAAGAAAGAACAGAAGTAGAAGAAGTATGTTTGAGAAGAGTGGGAAAAAGTCACGAAGGAGGAAAAATAATAAGTAGAATACATAGAATAATAAAGATAACGAAATGGAGAGATGAATTACAAATAATAAAAAAAAAAATCATTATCTCTCAAAAACAAAAAACCTAACTACAAATTACTACAATGTACCCAAAAAGCCTAAAAAAATGCACTACAAAGATAACCAAGGATTTACTAACGCCCTTTGTGTACAAAAGTACTCAGTCATTCTAGATAGCAAGTGAACCCGATAGTATTTTTAAATCAAGCAATGCACACAAATGGGGGATGGCCACCTGTTCCCAGCAAACGCTTCGCTCCGACAAGAAGACATATGATCCTAACAGACAGAAGGGAGAATAAAGTTAAAGAGCCCATTTATATAGCGATTAATCCTAAAGAACCTCAACTCTAAGCGCTTTACAATGACTTTCAGCTTCCCCAGGCCGACAGCAACACAAAACACATAGGTCAAGACTGGCAGCATGCTAGGTGAAATTACAACTTTTGGACACGGACAGTGCTGTCTTAATGGCCAAGTACTCATTCATACCTGAGTCGAGTGAGGTAGATGGGACAAACTTCACAATGTGTCTTATTAAGGATACACCGCCAATTACCAGTGGTTATCAAGAAAATTTGTATCTAGCGCGATACGATCCCACCATGTCACCCAGCCTACCGGTGTCGGTGAGTGAAGCCGCTTGAGATTCTCATGTTCAAACTGTGTTGTTAACCACTAGCCCACTGACGCCTCCAAGGAGAAGAAGTTCCCATTCAACCCTTAGTAGTTCAATGAGTACGGTACTGTCGGGACTATTCTCTCCTGTCAGTTGAGAACCCCGGTATATGTACCAATAGGGGGTAGGGGGAGGGGGCTCTATATTTAAATAATCAATACAACTGATGTTAATAAACATATCTATCTAGTAATGAAACACTACATCTCCAAGACAAGCTGTCATGAGCAATTTCTTCATTATCCATAATTGTATACAATGACATGTATTTTGAATTATTTAAACTTTAATTTTTGCAACAACAAAATTGTTCTTGATACTACATGTACATTGAGTTGGATGTTGGAACGTAGCATGTTTCTGTTGAAAATAAGGAGTTTGTGATTGACTTCTAACAAAATGTAATTGTTGTTCAGTCATATTACTTATAGATATACAGTTGAGCGCTGATCAGTGATAAACCGACCACCGAGAGTCCGACAAAATATAGCGGGAACCGAATTTTTCCCTCTATTCTATGTATTGATTAACCAACAATTCACTGTTCTGACTCCGACATAGAAATAGAATAAGAAGAAGGAACGAAACTGAATTCAATTTTAATAGAGAAAAAAAAAGTTCGATAATCCAACATTACTTTTCAAATTCTTGGGCAGGTGAGTTTTACTATAACTATAGTATAAAACTACCACACAAACAACTGAAAACCAGATGTAACATGGACGTGCAATTATCTTACACTACACATGTCATTGTGTATCCCTATTCCGCTTGTTTAAATAATAAAACCACATCACTGTCCAACAGAGGCATTGGGGGACAAGCACTGGTAACTTTCACACCTTCGCTGACCCAGTATCATCAGTGACATTTGCAGAATGGTTGATAATGATAGCCCGTTTGTTATCACATTCATTGATGAAAATTAATATACATCGATCACCGTTGTTACCAATGACAACGGCATTATAATTTCTACTATTACTCATATCATTGTTACATTACTTTGTGTGTTGCTTACCATGTAGATCAAGGTCGTATAAATGAAAATGAAAGCACACATTCACTTTCACCTTCCTGTAGTCCACAAAAATATGTCTGTGCTCTCTTGATTTCAACTCACTCCCTTCTCCCAGAATCTATTCTAAAACTTTAATACAAATACAATGTATTCTAAATAAAACAAAATTGCCAGGCGGGGTGAGATGGGTCACATTGAGTCACACAGTAAAACAGACCTGATAATCCAACAAACTCAATAATCTAACATTTTTGTTGGGAACAGGCGAGTGGGATTTATCGGCGTTCTACTGTACTAAAAATGTTATACAGTGCAACTTCTCTATAACGCCATCGTCGGGACCAGGAAATATGTCGTTATAGATATATAGTGTTAAAGTTAAGTATTTAAAAAAATGAGGGATGGGGGAGTAAATAACCAAAAATTAGAATGTAACGGTACGTTCTGTGGACCAGTGAAATCATCAATCTTTATGTTTATTTGATTGGTCATGTAACAATTGATTACCTTATTCACAAGTTCTTGACGAGATCGTGGATAAACTGCAGAGCTGCCAACTTTCCGATCTCGCTGGAAAAAAAAACCCCGGTCCCCGGGCAGCCCGACCAAAACCCCGACGAGGACAAGTCCGTGAGACACTTCCGGTCGCTTATGAAACTGCTTTATCGTGATCGCCTCTAACAAATTTTCAATTTTGATCATGTTTCTTGCAAAGAAAGAAAAATAAACGCTTTACGATGTGCGTGGCCGTATTTTAATTTTACCTTGATCAACGCGAAGCACGTCTCTCCTCCAGCGACTCCTTACATCTGTTCTCCATTCATTCTTATTTTTTCTCTCTCACACACAGACATACCTACAGACACACACACACAGACACACACACACAGTGTGAGGCTTGCTAGTGCTAGGTCTACAGCCCACGACTACACGCATTTCAATAGGTATCACTAGTTTGATACAATATTGTTAGACATCAGGCCTACGGTTGGCAACTGAATAAGAGTAGAAGTATGCCTACAATTGTTTACATCAATATAATAATATGGACTGCTTTATATATTATTGATTATCTGCCAAACCGCCATCCTGTAGGCATAACAATACCCAACAATAACTACATTAATTCTATAGTACCGGCGAGGGAGGGGTAGTTTTAAGTCGAGATGTACCGGCATATTGAAATAGTGTACAACGGGATTTCAATGTTATGAAAGCAGACATTTCGGCTTAACTGTCAATTTCAAGTTGCCGATTACAGCCACAACGATGTCCTATGATGTACATGTATTCATGTATGTTGTTTTTTACTAACTAAAATGTGTGTCGTTATGGTGAGTTTTTTTAATTACTGATATACATGTATGTAAACAAAATCGGGACTTGGGCACCATGTCACTATATAGAGAAAATGTCGTTATAAGTTATAAGTGGGCTGCACTGTACTGTATTTTTTCCTTCAAGCATGTCGAGTTCTTTTTTTTCTCTTCCATTTTATATATGTACAATATAAATTATGTTTGACTGAAATAATACGATCCTTCCACAGAAAGTTTTACTTCCATTCTTGCAGTCAAACGTGTGATACATCAAACACACAACCAGTTAAAAGCTTTTAAAAGGGTAAGGAAGAAAATAGAATATGTTCAACAGGCATACAGAATGTTTATTTTCATAAATGCGAACAACTATATATATATATATATAATGCCAAGCCATCCCCCACCTCCCTTAAACCAAAAAAGAAACACAATAATAATAATAAAAAACAATGAGCCCAACAAACAAACCCCCCCTTCCTTAAAAGAAGTTTTAAAAAGAAAACAAACCATACATTTCATAAACAAAGATCAGGGGGGAAAGTTGCCAGACACTGGACATTTATGCTCACTCATTGGATCACTGGCCCTTTCCTGGCTAATAATATCCACAATCCACCCCCCACCCTTTACCCTTTTCTCTTTCCCCTTCTCTCAAATACAATATTGTACTTCTGCAGTTACCTTATAATGACCCAATTTTACAAGTATTATGCTGTTGGATGCCACATTAAACTAACAGTACAACAATTGCACAGTTCTGTAAATTTTCTGTTTTCATAAGGGTGTAATATCTACTTCTGCATGTAGCCTATTCCGGTGACAATGTATTGTAAGGGATCTAAAGAGTTTCCTGATTACTGATTGCTTCTTCAAGTTATCTTTTGCAGAGAAAAGCTTTACTTTGCAATGATTTCACAAAAATGGAGAAGACCCTTGATCATCCCATCTTGTGCATGATATGTTGTAAAATACTTGCCATAAAAAACAAAACAAAAAAGAACACAGTGCCAGTTTACCTGGTCTCTGCAATGCAAAACATTTAATTTGACAGAATTTGATGCACCATGCCAGCAATCTTTCACCCCTGACAACAATTAATACAAAATATGGTAGGCTAATATAATTAACACCCACTTCCACAACAACAAGCTTTCATCCTCTGCAAATGCTGTTAGATCATGACTTTAAACCGACAACAAAAATGAGGAAAAACAGAAATTATATTAATGATAATGATAATGAACATTTGTTTTAATAGCGCCTTTTCCCACTGGATGAGTAGGCTCATGTTGATACTTCTACTTCTATACAATTTAATACAAATGGGAAATTGAATCTTTCCCTTTTCTCCACACGAAGCATCACCATGAATCAATTACAATACCAAATACCATTCAGACCAATGAACAGCTAGTAAAAAAATGAGCTTCAAAAAGGTATAACAATAACATTAAACAAATGTTATCTCTTGCTGGTCTTTCCTAGACGCACATCTCTCTCAACTTCAAATTGCCTCTGATCTGCCCTATTGAGGAAAGCTATTCTCTCTGTATACCTAAGGAAAGAAACAATTCAACATATTTTTACACACATACAATTACAATACATGTACATTGTTTTGAGTCAGTGTAAGTAGATGTTCAATATACTATAATTTGAAAACCTTTGCAGAGTTGACAGCATTCAACAGTAAACATTTACATGAATGCATGATTTACTCAGTATGATCATAAGATAAATAGGGTTTGAGGCAAAATGGTTTTTTAGATAAATAATATGTAAAGACACTAAGTATATGAAATGGCCCT
The DNA here is from genome assembly GCA_032466395.1 of Aegires albopunctatus. Taxonomy (NCBI): domain Eukaryota; kingdom Metazoa; phylum Mollusca; class Gastropoda; order Nudibranchia; family Aegiretidae; genus Aegires; species Aegires albopunctatus. The sequence continues at coordinate 11,864 of JASKDV010244965.1, forward strand.
GAAAGTCAAAGACAAGATACATGTACTTACAAAGGAACGAAACTCTAAACATCCAGTGATGCAGAGGGGAATGAACCATTCAATGCTGTTAAAGAAGTTGCGGGATCATTCCCTCTGCATAACTGGATTTTTTATATTTCTTTCCCTTACAATAATAATTTTCCTCAATAATTAGAATGAAAGGTCCAACTCAGTGAAAATGCCTATTGAAAATAGGTCTAGACTCTAGAGGTCCAATGGAGTTGATTGAAAGTTGTACGTAAAAGTCATACATAGAGATAGTAAGTCCAAAGAAGTGAAAAAGGATGATGGCAATGATATTTGATAGATCCAACGAAAAGTAAATCTAAATAATTGGAAGTGTTGAACGAAAGGATAGAACTAGAACTGAAAATTGCGGGTAGGTGCCATACACATATATTTGTATTGCTTTGATTTTGACCAGAAACAGTCCGGGTAAATGAACATCTGATTCCTGTAAACATCTGCCCGCGATCACCAACACAGCGGGGAACTCACGGAATATAAAAGTAGCAGGCGGAATTGCGGAATGCGCGACCGGTCAGCGGGATGATTCTGCGAAAGGCGAAAGGGTAGGTAAATGTAAACGGAGGTATGGGTGATTGCCAATTCCATCGAAACTTATTTCGAACACCATATCCAATAGCTTTGAGATCAGCTGACCGATCAAGAAAAAAAGAAATTTCAGGCATGATGATTTTAATTTGTAAACTTTACGGTAGATCTAGATCTAGATCAAGAAATCTAGGCCTAGAGAAAATCACTTTCACTGATTATTGTCCTTTCATAGGCGGTGGCACAGGAAATAACATCAACCAAAAATTTCAATGCGCATGCGCGAATGCACATTTTTGTCATTTTTCGTATATTTCTGATATGCCAACGTCAAGTCGGCACACTCAGGAAGCAAAACTAGACTTTCTGACTTGCCGACAGTGTCGCGACTGATCAATCAGCAAATTGGAGACTAGGCATTTTATGTGAGCACAAAAAGATTGATAGGGCCGCGATTGTCGGCATTCCGGTGATTGTCAGAAAACATGCAGGTCGAATGCATGCATTATTTATAAACAATATATGGGCAACATTAATATAGAAAATTGACGATTGAATGAATTATAATTACCCCTGTTTTCCCTTATTGTGAATTTTTAGATCTTCTTCAATGCCTTCCTTGTGTTTAAAAGAATTCCAGTCTAATTTTGACTTTTCCTGTAGACAAAAGAAAAATATTATTAAAAAAGTACAATGAGAATAATATACATAACAAATGTGAAATTAACTTTTGAATGAAAAGACTTCAGATAGAAAAACCTCTTTGCAAAAAATGAATTTAAAGTTTGGAATTTCCAGAGTGAGTGATGGCATTAATCTTGTTTAATGGCAAGTAAGTGCTCTCTGTGGTCTTTCATAGATTGTATAAAAAGCCCTCTCAATGTTGTGGCTAGAAGTACAGTGTCATCAGCATAAGTCTATACAGGTGTAGTCTTTCTATTATCAAGTTGGTTCATTGCATTCCCTGCTCTTGGGGTCATGCTCTCCCATAAAGGAAAACAGACACACTCTAATAGGCCTAAGGCTAGTGCTTTCTGATTGGCAAAAAGTTCCTGTTCAAGGCTAGAAAAATGAATACTGCTAAACTGTCAACAACCAACCACTTACGTCAACAGGCCTAGCCGTTCAATTCGTCGTGAGCAGGTCAGCCGATGGTATAGGCCTACTGGCAGACCATATATATATATTGGCATTGCAAGGTTAACTGAAACTAGAATTTTTTCTCTTTTTTAATTGTTCTCAATTCCCTTTGGAATCATCTGAGCACTGTAGATGGTGAAATCACACTATCGGACCAAAATCAATTTCCCAGACTAAAATTGTACTATGAATGATTTTATATAAGAACGTTTGGTAGCTATACATTCTTGGGGACTATAATTACCATTTTCAAAATCAATCGAGTCGGGCGGTTAACAACTTAAAGACACTGATCGATGAAACAATTTTCGACAGCTCATCATCCAACCAACCCCTGAAAAACACCATATACTAGACTTAGTACCGTAGTTTTCGCCTGAGTTTTGGTTGACTTGGACACTGCCTTTTGAACCCGGTTGTGTCATTGAAAATATGCTGATGTCCAGTCCCCGCCTCCTTGGCTACTTCGGTGCTTTTGATTGGCTGATTGTTAAAGTTACACACGCGTTGGCACAAGGGGATTAACCACGCAATTAGCGATAACGCACGTTTGCTAGCCTTAGAAAGTGATCGCTGATAAATTATCAAGCGTTGGTTGACATTTGTTGAAGTTTTAAAGTGACATGATCCAGAAATAGCGGGCACTTAGCGAAAGAGCTTTGTAGCGGGCGGGCACTTAGAGTGGTGAGAATAATAGACAAAATTCTGTTTCGACGGAAAAGAGGGCACTTAGGCGAAACCGGCATTCAAATGGAGGGCACTCTCGCGAAAACTACTATAATAACAAGAAGTGATCTGCATCTTGAGTCGGACGTCGACGTCACTGAGACATGTATTTCAGATCACCGTGCCACAACATTTACAATTGATGTGAAGAAACCAAAGCCTAAAAAAGAGAGGATGCTCTACAGAAACATCAAAGATATTAACCTCGAAAAAACTTTAAACAAGATATTAGGGAGTAGCTTTCAAAGAAAACACCTTCGTCAGTTGATGAAATGAATTGCTGTCTTCGAAGAATATTCGATAAACACGCACCAAAAGAAAAACGTGTGCCTGTTCAACTTCCGTTGAAACCAATAAGCAAATTACAACAAATTCAAAACCATGCCGCTCGACTTGTGATGGGCGTTCCCATAAGAGAGCATATCTCACCAACTCTCAAACAGTTACACAGGCTTCCAATACAATCACGGATTAATTACAATATTGCCACCATCATGTATCAATGTCCATACGATACAGAATTTCCAATCTACTTAAAACAGATGATTTCAAAATACTATTACGTTCATCCAACAAGATAATCATTCTAAGACCTAAATCCAAATTTAAAACTTTCGGGGACCGCTCACCACAGTCACAAGCGGCGTTAATTTGGAATGCTTTGCCCAGCGTGGTCCAACTTGCTGAGTCGTTGAGTAATTTCAAGTCTAAACTGAAAAACCATTATTTTGTTATTTATGCCTGAAACCGATAGAACCAACTTAGTAAACTGTATGCATGTATTGTATGTCTATTTTTGCACATATTAATTGCTACTATATCCTTTTTACTGCTCTTTAAGCTCTCCGGAAGGAAGGCACATTATAAATATTGTTTATTATTATTATGATATCCATAGAAATCCATATTGAGGGGGGTGAGAAGATACTGGGTATTAATATTTAAACTTTCTATGAAATTAATAAACAAAGAACAAATTAAATCTTGAAAAATGACCACTGGGCCTCGTAGGGTGAAGATAACCAAAATAAGTTTAGATATTGGATAAGGTAGAAGCTAAGAGAAGTAGCTGTTTAACATAAGAATTGGAATGAAAGGTAAGGCTAATTTAAAACATTTCTTACTCACCAGAGTTCCCATTTTGTTCTTCTTTGAAATTTTACTAAGTACACTTCCTAGACCACCCCCTCCAGGGCGTTTTAATCCAGACCTGGTAGGGATAAATAGAAATGTAAGATATAATTTGTCATACTTCAATGGCTCACGGATTAAAAAGCTTAAGTGGTTACTTCTATAGTGCTTATTGCCAAGGGAATCTTAGCCTCTATGTGTTTTACAATGACTTTTTCAGCAACAAAGAGGCATGAATACAATTTTCAGACATAGACAATGCTGACTTAACAACCAAATACTCATTAATACCTGAGTCGAGTGAGATAGATGGGACAAAGAATCTTACCTAAGGACACACAACCAATGACCTATGGCAGAGATAGCCAACTGTGGTATATTGCATGATTAGAAATGGCCCCAGACCTCCCTAGTTTGAAATTCAAAATTCTGTAATGGCTTCATATTTTTTTGTAATTTGACAGAAATATCTGTAATGAGGCGGTTACTTCGCAAATTTAAAAAAAATTAATTTACTGGTTGTGTTAATATGAAGTTGTTTTAAAAGATTCAAGACCTACATGGAGATCTGGATGTCTAAACTATGGCATCTTGAACATTGGCTTGATGGAAAAAAATCAAAAATACTAGAATCCAATCTACAAGTAGATACAAAGTGATCCCAAAGTCAAATTTTATTTATCTCAAAAATCTGTATTTCAGTGGCAGTTTTTGTAATTCTGTAATTTGGACGTGTTTTCTGTAATGATTACAGATTTTTTGTAATACTAGGGAGGTCTGTGGCCCATTGCATGATTAGAAGTGGTACATTGCATCCTTATGGTAGAATATATATGAGGTTTCTACAAGAAGAAGGATTGGGGTGGTGAGAGGGGAAGTTGTTCAATCGATATATGGCACATCAAAAACTACATGACACAAAGTTGAAGTTGAAGTGTAAAAGGTTGACCATCACTGACCTATGGTTTTCAAGAAAATTTGCATCTAGCAGGATACCATCACCATCCCACCAAGTCACCCAGCCGACCAGTATTGTTGGGTGGATCTGCTGGAGTTTCTCATGTTTGAACTGGCCGCTAGGCCACCGATCCCACCAATAAATTAAGTATGACATTTTCTTAAAGATTATCTTTACTTTTGACATACATAAATTAATAAGGAATAAGAAGAAGATAAAAAAGGGAACAAAATCAGGCATCGAAGGGACAGTTTTTATAATAATGATAACATTTAAAATAAAAAAGTACACACATACACAAAGTACACCTTGACATTAATTAATTTTAAATGGATACCACATAATGGGGATGAGGGGAATCAGGTAGAAAGCTTTAATTGCCCATTGAACAATTGCCTTGTGTCATTGTTACAGTTTACAACTAAACACCAATCACTCTGATGAATTGATCTATTTATTCCAAAATGAGAGCCTCTGTCTGCCTAAATGTCAAACCTATATGCAATGGTGCTTTTAGCTACTTTTATGAATGTTCAAGCTAACTTATATTGCAGAAAACATGGGTCTCAAATCAAAATTTTGATAATGAACTTTTCGTGGCCCATTGACTTCATGAATTCGGTGTAAAAGCCATTAAGATTTAAATAAGAGAAACAAATATAAGAACAAAGTTTACATACAATAGAAACTGCTGCAATAAACAATGTTTCTAAAACTGCTACCAATAAGTTTTACCATACGACTGCATGACCAAATAAAGTTTGAGACAATGTAACGAAAACTTAGAGGAGGAACTCGAATTATTGAAAATCTGCTAAATGGAAGAGATTTGAGGCCCATGAGATAATGGAAAAAGCAATCAGAAAATGTAGTATACTGTATTCATTCTAATAGACGCCCCGTCCCTAATAGAGGTCCCCCCGCCCCCCAAGCAACCACCATTTCATTTTTCCCTATGCCATTGGCCGTACACAAGATTGGAGAAGGTCTACAGTAATAGTAATTAAAAAAAAAAAATGTATATATCTAGTTAAAGCTAATGGGACAAAACGATTGCTTACTACACACTGTGCACCCATACACATGCATTTCTCACTCTTCTCTTGCCATACAATATCAACACGTCATCACAGTATCCACACACCTATTCACTGCAACAATTAACAATAACAATTAATAATGAATACACT
>JASKDV010245186.1:0-17580 GCA_032466395.1 Aegires albopunctatus
CCCCCCCCCCCCCCCCCCCCCCTTTTTTTTTTTTTTTTTTTTTTTAAATTTTTTAATTTATTAGGATGGTGGATTATTTAAGCATTTCTATTTCCCTTGCTGCTTCTTCTCTCTAGTATTTTATTAAATTAATTGTACATCAAAAATAGAGTTTATACCGCCCTTTGCATTTATCTTACATAAACATGTATATTATCTTGCTGTGAATAAATTATACATTTTCTATTTCTCAATTGGTTCAAATTAAATGCTTTTTTGTATATATATAGATTTCTGTATATTTATGCTCTGGAGATCAAAAATGACCTAACAAATTCATTGTAAAAAGAGTGATCGATTGAATAGGAAGTGTTAAAAAAATATTTAATTCTCATTCAATTTTAATCATCTTTTAATGGAAAATGAATAATATTTCTAACATGAATTTCTTATATTTTGCATTGACAGATATGAAAATGCAACCTCAAGGGCAGATGATAAAGTCAAAGCTGATATTTCTTCAAAGAAAGATCCATTGTCAAGTGTTTCAACTCGAACACAAAGCTTTGGCTCTGAAAAATCACAAGACTCTGACCTTTTTCAAAGTGGTTCACCTGCTTCCACATCTTCTACTAAAGGTCTTATTAAGAAATTAATTAATCGAAGTCCATTAAGAAAGCCAAGGTCAAAAACAGAGCAGAGTGTTTCTACCATGGATCTAGGAGGTAAATGAGAGTGGTTTTATCATATCTTTTTTAAATTATTTTTTTTTGTAATGGAAATTCAACTTCATTACTTTTGCAACTCATCATAAAGCATGGCATCAGATGACCAAATATAAATCAATTAATAAATAAATAAAAATTTAAGAATATAATTTTTCAACTTTATTAACATTTATAAACAAACATCTTACTTTGCAATTTTCCCATCCAATTTAGGTAAGCTGTTCAAGTGTGAATACTTCTTTATGTATTTGCATATGATTATTTCTTAGCTTCAAAATATTGTCCAAAACTCGCAAATCATTTTTGTTATATACAATTTTACACTGACGGTAAAAGATAACAAGAGTTTGTGATATTTAATCTATCTTATTAATAACTTACTCTCAGCATTGATACTTTTATTCCCTTGACACCAGTATAGTGGTAGTCATTCATAGGTTTCTATGGGGTGTGTAATAAAAGAAAAATAATTTATTTGAGTCATATGGGGATTTGTTGTTGTTTTTTCTCCTAGTCTTCTGTAATTTATGAATCCTTGTTGGTTAGTATAGAGTCTAGGAGAGGACACCCTCTTTCCCACAAGTCATATGATGTTAAAAGTAATTGTGAACAGGGCTACAAAGCTATTCCATTCTATAAATTATATTGTCATATGAGAAGTTTAATGGGTAATTGACTTGGATTTTTGCATTCCTTTAATCCAGGAAAAGAGGATTACATTTACTTAGCTGCTAGTCAAATTTGCATGGCCCAAAACAGTGAAGTGAATGGTGACTATGAGGTAGCCTTTGCTTATTACAAGAGTGGTGTTGGAATACTACTGCAAGGTGTACAAGGTTACCTTTTTTTTTTTTCTTCTCGTTGAGAGTTTGCAAATTTGTATTTTATGAAAAATAACGTAGATCTAGATTTCAAAACTTACTTGATGTTGAAGGGCTGAATTAATGATGTATTGAAGTAGACATCATCCCAAGATAGATGAAAATAACCTATGGTGGTTTGATCAAGATATCTTGTATCACATATTGCAAGTGCCAATGACAACAAAATTTAATCAATGAATTATTATATTAATTATTAATTATAAAGAGAATAATTGTGGGTTGAGAGCCCAAAATACACATCCACAGGTCATTTTTAGCTTTGACAGAAAATTAAAGCCTTATCAGTCGAGATATAAAAATGCTAGACCACAGAAAAAGCATGCCCCGATTTATGAAAGGATGACCCAATTTTTTTAATACAATGATTTACGTTTATTTCATTAAGGCACTGAGATTTTTTACTCACATAAGATGACTTTGTGATTGATGCTAAAGTTCTTTCTTTTGATATTCATAAAAGTTTACAGTTTTGACCCAAAAGACCCTTTGTAGTTTTTTGTTTCACTCATTGATTTTCTGTTCTAGAATCATATTTATATTTTTAATTTGTCAGGAGACAACAATAAAAGCCGAAGAGATGCCGTAAGAAGGAAGACAGCTCAGTATTTAATGAAAGCAGAGGAATTGTTTAATAGCCACCTGGCATCTGAGAATGTGGATGAAAGACGATGGGGGGTCTGTATGCCATTCTGTGTTTTCTGATACATAAATATAATTTGATATTCTTAAAATTGTAATATTTTTCTTTGATTTTCCTCTTATTCCAATTATGAATTATTTACAACCAGCCATTGTTAATCAAATATTTTTTTTAATGTTTGCTATAAAAACAAATACATTTTTGCATGGCATCTTTAATTACCTAGTTTTTTGCAATCTATTACATCTTCAGGTTGACAGCTTTCTTTCACCTTCTCTGGAGTTGGACCCCTCTTTTGCCTTTATCAGGGGCTCTGTAAGGGAATTACGCAATTTCCAAGTCCTTGGCACAGTCGATAAAGTCATTTTAGTAAGAGATAAATCAACTGATGAGACCTTTATTATCAAGGTAATCTTGTTGGCCTTTTTGCAGATTTAAATCTTATACAAATATGCTGACTTAATCATTTTTGCTTTCCATATGCTGAGATATGTCTTTGAAACATGTGGGCTTGTTATACATTTTTATTATTATCTGTTTTAGCTACAAGGAAATAACTTTTGAAGGGGAAAATTCAGTTTCTCTGTCATTGTAATACGTATTGTGCCAAATCAATAGATTAGTTTTGAGGTCTGATTTTCAATGAGTGGAAGAGTGGTCATTACTATCCTTTATTTTATTGGAACCAAACATTAATGTAAATATAACTTGTGATATGGGAAGAAAAGAAGAGAGATTATTTCACTAATGATGAAGTTGATGTTTTATTTCATCTTATTCTCCGATCCTCAGTCTGTGTTTAAATCAACTCCTGATACTGGACGCACACAAAGCATCCTACCAACGTCATGCCCATTCATGGTCAGTCTTCATAAGTTTTACGAAACGGACAATGCTGTGTATCTTCTTCTCCAATATGCCAGTGGAGGAAAACTGTGGAATTATATCGGAGAATATTATGGTTCTGATCGCAATTCTCACTTTTATGGGATGGATTTGAAAGCAACAGGGGATCAAGAAGGGTATAAAAATATTTATTCAGGATTACAAGTGGGAAATGGTGGAGAAGTTGCAGAGAATACTAATCCAGACAAAAAATATGAAACTCCTGTTGATAGAATTGATGACCAAAGTTTTAATCAGTCAGCCATTACTACTCCCAATCAACAAAACCAAAATTCTCCTAAAAATGAAGAATCAATAGGTGTGAAAGACCGGGTTAGATTTTCAAGCTTAAGAAAAAGGTCCAGCACAGCAGGTGAAGACAAAGAGCAAGAAAATGTATCCCAAGAAGTCCACTTCGATGTAGAAGTGAATCATACAGAGAAAGTTCATAAAGAACCCTTAAATAGAAGATTATCTAGTCTTTCTGATGACTCAAGCCATGTGTTTGAGGCAGATAGTAGTGTAATGTCTCCCTCTAGTTTTCAAGATGAGGATCACTTTCAGTCACTGCTTAGAAAGGGGGCAAACATGGAGGCATTCTCTATTAACAGTATTGATAGTGAAGACAACAGAAGACTTGGTTCTACAACATTTGATAGAATCAACAGTATTCCAGAGGATAAAGAGCTACCCACTGAGTCAGAACAACCTGCTAGCATCCAGCCCACATATTTGGATGATGTTTTTTCGGGAAATGTGAATGACTCAAGAGATGATGAAATGCAAGAAAATGTCAATATATCCACCATGGATGAAAATTCCCACTCTGGGCAAAGTGAACAGGAGGATGATGTTGATAATATTGTTAAAAGTTCAAAGGAGCTTTTAAGCCATATGGATAAGCTCTTGTCTGAATCATCAGATCCTGGGGTGGCTGAAACTAGAGTGGAGACTTCTTCACGAGAGGAAGACTCAAGTACTCCCTCAAAGGAAATTCATCACCAATCAAGCACATCAAATGATTCAGAAGAACCAAGTATATATGATACTCACAGATACTCTGAGGATGACTCCAGTGACCGATCAAGTAATGATAAAGTATCAGTCACCCCAACTGATATAAATGAAGGAAAGGCAGTACTACCTGTACAATCTACATATCAAGAGCCAAGAAAAATGGTTACTGCTAAAGAACTGATTGCTATAAATGAAAACGGGTCACTTGCTCATTCTAAAGTAAACTCTTCTAACACAGTCTTTAGGAAGAGCAGTACACCGCATAAACTATCTCTTTGCAAGCTTGATTCAAAGGATATGACAAGATCTGCCTCATTTGAATGTGACATTCGCTCACCTACAAGAAATCGAGCTCGGACTGTGACTGATTTGTTTGAACAATTGGATGCATCTAACCAAGAGCAAGTTCGAATCCCTGAAACAAGCATTTGCAAGTGGATGGCTCATATTGTAACAGCATTGTCTAGACTTCACTCCCTTGGAATCATCTGCAGGTATTTCTCAATTGAACTTTTGCATTGTTGCTTGGGGATTTTTTTCTTCTAATTATTTATTGTGTAACAGAATAAAGTTGCTTCATTGGAGTTTTTAGGAGGTGGGTTTTATGAAAACTTTATAACTTTGTTAAAAGCATATATTTGCATATTGATATATTTTCACTCATGTGTTCTTTCATTGACATAATTTTAGTCCAAGGCAATGACATCAACAACTTGGATCTTGTGTCAATGACAATCCTTTGCTTCACTGATTTTGTTGGTGCTAAAAATCTTAGATGTTTTTAAAAGGTTATATTTTCTTTGACTTCTTTATTTACCAGAGATCTGAAGCCAAGTAATGTTCTTCTAGGAGATGGAGGTAATGTCTTTCTAACCTATTTCTGTCATCTGGGACATGGTGACCAAGATCTTGACTGGGAAGCTGTAGATGAACTTTATGCTGCCCCAGGTAATATTTCCAGTAACTTATTTCTATTTCAAGATGAATTATTTTTAACTTGTTATATGTCTACTACCAGCACACTTAATTGAATTAGAAACTTGACTGAGAAATTGTTATATTAGCTTTACAAGAGTAAATTGCTAAACCAATCCATTGTTTTGATGAATTAAGAAACATACAAATCTAGATACCAATAAAATAACTGATGACAGTGTATATTATTTTTAGCTTTGTTTTCTTCCATTTGAATTTCAACAAGATGTTGGATGAGATGTTGCAACTACTGTGAAAGATGATTGCATTGTCTAATTATTCAGTTGGTCTCACAAACAAGCACAATGCTAAAGTTATATTAATTACTAGCATATTAAAGTTACTGTAAAATTTCTAGTCATGACTCAGTAAGCCTATGATTTGCGAATGAGGAGCTCGGGCGTTGACTGGAAAGTGGTTTCCTCAATCCCTTCTTGCCAATGGTATTTCAGTTAAGAGAGTCATATGATAGAGCATGTTGTTTAGGAATACTTTATTTTGCTTAACCATTAAAATTAATTAAGGTTGTTTCTAACATCAAGTTGGATTTCTTTTCTTCCTTCCTAAATTGTAAATTAAAAAAAAAAAATTGATTAATTTACTTTAATCTGTGTCTCATTTCCTTTTTTTTAAATTTCAGAGCTGAGGTCAATTTCTGGATTTGATAATTCTTGTGATTGGTGGAGCTTGGGGGCTTTATTGTATGAACTGATAGTTGGCAGAGTGAGTATATAATGATATTGATAATAATTATGATGATGATGATAATATTAATAATAAAATAATTAATGATACCCAGCAGTAAGAGTCATGATGATAATAAGAATAATATAAGAATATAGATGATAACAACATTGAGAAATTTGTAAACGCTATAACGTCAAAGTAACAAATGCCCTGACTGCGAGCTTTTCTTGGGATAAGTCCATTGAGATAACATTGGCACTTAAGGGATACTAGGGACACGTTTGGGTGTATATCTGATTCTAACCATAAATATGTAAAATATGCTATAAAAACAACATATGAATAAGGGAAAGAGAAAAATAAGTTGTAAATTAGGCATCAGGGTACTACTTTTTACTGTTTCGGCCAAAAATTGATTTGATGGGGGCAAAAATGAATACATCTGGTGTCACAAATTGAGAAACACCTATATTGCGTTCAACCCTTTGCCTTTGAAGTGTTATTTAGTGGTTTTATAGACCTTTTTGATATATGAGGGTGACATAAATCAAAAGTTTTAGAATGCGTTCTTCAAATGGAGCCAAAAGGCCATGTATTAATTTTCAGGTATCATAGTGTCCCCCAAGCCAAAGTTGCTTTAAGGGATCGCATTTTTATTGAAAGTATTTTCAAAGATTTTTAGTTCCTTTACTTAAAATGATTATGTAGTACAAAATCAAAATAACAAAGGATTGAAGTATTTTAATTGGTCATTAATCCCTCTTCTTCATTTTGTTTCAGAGCCTGAGTGAATGCCACCCTGGAGGAATCAACTCTCACACTTGCCTTCACGTTCCTTCTTTTGTTTCAAACGAAGCAAGGGGATTACTTGAAGGGGTATGATTATTTGATTAAATCTTTCTGCAAATATAGATGTGATAAAGTTTTAGCTATGTTCCATATAAAATTATTTTTTGACTGCTTTTTAGAATTACTTACACATTTTCTTTTCTTATTTTCAATTTTCCAGCTTTTAACATACAACCCACGGGAACGACTTGGCTCCGGAATGGCTGGTGCTGAAGAAATTAAAGCTCATCCTTTCTTTGCTTCTATAGACTGGCACAGTCTAGAGGCTTCATGAGAGATATCTTTTAGTGTCTGACATGCAAAGTTAAAGAAGCTCTTAATGTCATGAAAGTTCATCTCTTTCCCAAGTGGTACATGTACTTCTTACATTTATGCACATCAACTGATGAAACACTGCTAGTCATAACAGTAAATTGATGTGTTCTTTCAGAACATTTTGGCAGTTCTTATGACAGATGTGCTGGCTATTTCATGGTCTTACAAATATAGAGAACAATGATAACAGTTGTTTCATTTATGACCTCATTATAACCTAAGTTGTTGACGCAAGATTCTGAGTTTGGAAATGACCTAGCATTTTTATAGATAAGATATTATCATTATTATTATTATTATTATTATTATTGAGCCAAATCCTTGTAGAGTAATGTTTGATACTATTATAGGAAACAGGATGACAAAAGCGAAGGATCTCTGCCATTACCTTTCTAAACAAGTGAATTTTCATGGTATATCTTATCGTGGCATTCTAAAACACAAGGAAAACATTAGAAAAGAAAATTAAAAAAGACAGAATACATGAAAGTTTTCAAATCAAAATCCAGTCTTGAAGATACTGATAAATGGAATAGTATATTTTTCCCCACAATACCGAATATGGATCAACATTTTTTTGTAGGGTGGAAGAGTCTTCAATTTCAATTAAAATGATCTTACAAAATTTCTTTGACTTGGGTATCTAGATTCCACTACAAGAATTTACGAAAAACGTTATCAGGTGGGGGAAATACATGGTTTCTTTAATTATTTTTCCTCTGCCTTCCTCTCTGGCCTTGAGAACTTAAGATAGGCCTCTATCCAATGACCCAGATGAAGCAGGCCTTGATAATAAATAACACACGTCTTGTTCAGATCCACCTTCTGGTTTGTTTGGAATTCTAATGAAAAAGAGTGGACCCATTATTATTAAGATTAATGATGACATGCTCCTTAAAAAAGGATTTATAGTATTTGTATTGTCAGAATGAAGATAATCCTTTCCAGTATATCTGTAAATTTATACATGGATTTGGTTGTGTGGTTTTCGTCCCTTTTTTTTTTTTTGTTTTTTTTTTTTTTTTATCAAAGCATGGGTGATCATTGTTATGTCAATAAATGACAAATTTTCCCCTAGATCATGCCTTCATTTTACATTCATATATTAATCAAGATCAGACACATTATTTTTATCATGAAAATTGCAAGTGTATTAATGAACATAATGATGTATAACACTTTTTTAATAGTTAAAGAAATTGACTCAAGATCACCTAGAATTTCAAAACCACTTAACGTACAAGACAATCAAAACATTAATATAGACACATTTCCTACTTTGGCTCCAGTTTTCAACTTTCATATGCCAGTCCTGCCAATAGATGCTCACTTTGATGCAAAAGTATTTTTGACAATATGCACATCAAGTTCTGAGTTTGGGGGCGTGTCCGAGTTTCTTTTCATATCTTTTGCATAATTTGTGCTATGCACAACATACGCATTGTTGACAATTGCTTAAGATGAGAGATTGAGGTAGTTAAGTCTTATCATTTGCATCCTTAGATAAAGTCATTTTCTTTGGACTGTCTTGTTGTGGCTTAGCAGTTAGCTGCAGGCTGATATATCAATAAAATTGTTAAAAGTGTAAGCTCTTCCTCTACCATTTGGAGGTTGAAATTGCCACTTGACAAATGCATTACACACGCACACCACATCAAAAAATTTAAGAAAAAGTCAATGAGGACAGCATTAATGTTTACAGGTCTTGTATAGTTTGCACATTTGATCTCCATGTTAGTCCTTGATGCTGATGGCATATAGAACATCTACTGTGCTATTCTTCTTTCTACTGAAGTTGTATCCGAAGGGTTGTGATAATTAGAGATAATGTTTCTGTGGCATTTGGAATCTGATGCACCTCTTGACATTTTTCTCTTTTTAAATTCTTTTGGACAGAACTTTCTACTTGGTAAAGTTGTTCCAACTGCCAGAGTGTTCTAATGGTGCAAGACAAATAATACTTACATATATTATTACATACGTAGGGCCCAATTACATTGCAGGAGCCAATTTTGTGTCAAACTGCCAATTTCATGGAAAATTTGAATCTCAAAATTCAAACATGATGTCAATCACAATGAATGAATGAAATTTTAACTCAAAAGTATTGGACAAATAAAACAATCCAGAACTTAAACAATATAATGTCAATGGGTTTATTTGAAAAGAATTATTGAAACTTTGAACAGATTATATGAATGAAGATAGCATCCTCTTTATTTTCTTTCTATTTTCATAGGGAAGAAATTTTTCATTTATTTTCCTCATCAGTTGTTTGTAAGTTGAAGACTACAAACTATTGAAAGTATATCAACACTAAATTGACTAACTAATAAGGGAAAAGATTATGCTAATTGAAAATACAATTATTCCTCATGGTCGATATTGATCTTTAACTAGAGACTTTTTCATTTTATGAACAGGCAACTGGTTCATGATATCTTTTTGTCGCTTTTCCAATGCTCAAACTGCATTGCCTCATTAGCAATTGACAAGGCAGAATTTATTCTCAAATCAACCTCTTGACCTTTTTGGAAACTTATTGAAGACAATAAATTGCAGCCCAGAAGCAAATGTGTTCAGAAGATATGACTTTCAAATAAACTCATTTCATAATGTTGACACAGTAGGGAATCATTCTATATTTATGTTCCATATTTTGTTTTATTAGCAATTGGTGGAATCAAAACCTCTGGTTCCCAATTTCACTTGCTGGTACAGGCATGGAAGATTTTGTCTAGGTATGGTATTTCTAGAAACAATCTTTTGGATGAAGGTGTGATTTTTTTGGACACCCAGGACATGAAAAGTTTGTACAGATTCTTCTCGTCGTTTCTTTGTATTGATATGGAGGGCCTACCAGGGCAATGAGCCTTCACTCGCACTTTATCTTCGTCTCTCTGTAAGATAAAGCTAATTCCATTAGCCTTGGAATAAAAGATTTTTAGAAATCTGATACGCTGATCTGGATTTTATGAGAAATCCAATACAAGATATGTGCTTTTGTCTGTGAAAGTTCAAACATAAATAGAAGGGTTTATTCCATTTGATGGGCTTCCTGTGGAACACCATAATATTAATAGAAACTTTGTTGATTGCCCAATCACAGCCATTCAAAGTTTGGTTGTACTCCTGCATCATTTCTGGCTTGGCCATGGTCATTTTATTTTGCAATGAGGGTTTTAGATAACCATTTGTGCTTATGATTTTGTAGAACACATGACCACTGGTTTCCTTGCCTTCTTGTCTCTAAATGAACCACTAAGAATATTGCAACCTTGAAAATGAGTGGAATAAAATGTCCATCTTCCTTTATAGCTAACAAACATTACGTCAAAAGATAAATTTTGTAATGGATAAAATGCTGAGTGGAAAGTTTGGAGAAGCAAGTTAATAAAAGGTTCAATCTTAGTGTTGAGTGAGCCACAGCTGATTCTGAACAGTGCACCTTATGCAATGGAAGGACAGTCTAGCATCTCTTTGTAGTTGGTTAAAGTTTTTACTGTGTTGTCGTACTGAATCCAATTTTATCATTGCCATTGTTTAGTAATTATGTAATTACCAACATGGATTGAAGGACAAGAAAAGAAGCAACGAGTAGACATTTGCAGGGATGGAACCTCTTCCGTTTTTTCTTGATTTCCGTTTTTTTCATGTAGATCAGATGTATTTAAATTTAAAGTGTCGTAATTGAAGGTATTGGACATGCTGTCCATTGGTAAAACAGGCAAAAAAATATGTTCAAGTGTTTTTTTCGAAGCTTGGTTACATCCCTGCATTTGACTGTTGAGATAATGGACTAACACTAGTAACAGTAACAGACTCATTATTTTTCCTGAGGTCACAAGTTGTACATAGTGAAGTATTTCAATTCTTGAAATTAAAACATTACACACCTCATTGAGGATTTTCAGCCTCTCGTTTTTGTCTTGGCTTTGATCTCTTCAAAACTGGCCCATAAAATCACTTTGCATCTATATTTGGAAAAAAGAAATCACTGCCGCACATTGTTGTTTCCTCCATTTTCATGATTTTGAGAGATGAAATAGGCCTAAAAGTTATTATAAAATCAACTGGATTTTAACAGTAACATAGAGTAGTAGATCACAACAATCCTTCCTTTGACAAATTAACTCACTGAGGACCAAGCCCAAGTTTTCCCGGTGCTATGATTAATACTATGATTTCAAATACTATTATTTTTAGCTTACTTTTACAAAAAATAAATTTACAAATGGGCTGATCCTTAGTGAATTAAAGATTTGGTTCAGTTTACATAGTTCACAGAACTTCATTTAGCAATAGTAACTGTCATGTTTAGTCATTCACAGGACCACATGAGAAACAATGGTCAGCCATCTTTTCGAACACTGTTTATTTGATGTCACATTCGATCACATAAATAGCACTGACATATGATATCTACTATTTTCTTAACAAAGAGCTCGAACATGGACGATGATAGACTTAGATCTTCCAATAGTCAAGGATATTATGATAAACACTCTTTTATGTGTGTTCAAGTCATCTGAATTCAAGACGCAGTCCTAAGACCTTCATGTCAGAAACTTTTTTGGCCTTCTTAAGCTTACTGCCCTTCATAAGTTTACTGAGCTTTTGATCTGCTTCACAACCCAATTCAACTTTATTGTGAGTACTGAAATGTTCTTTCTCTAACTTGGCCAGATCAAGGCTCGACTGCATTGTCAGTAATGAAACAAATTCATCTGTCATTATTAATGAATACAGTCTCTTCACAACTAACTGATGTAAGAATCTTATCTGTATATTTATCTCTCAAACATACTAATAATCTGTCTCTTCATATTGAACTGAATTTTGGTAACTTCAACTTTTCCTGATGTGTATGTTTTCAAAAGTTAAAACGACTTTCCATCTTCCTTGCCATGGTTTGCATTCCAATTTTCTGCTCACTGTAAACAAGTGTTTTCAGCCTTTGTGATTTTGATAAGATTTTCTCTATTATCTATTCTGACATGCCAGTCAGTATTCAATAAAATAAGCATGACAATGTATAACTCTTCATTGTGCTTTGTTTTCCTCTCTTTTTCATTCTCTGTCACTTTCTATGGTCCTTTCTGAATTTTTAAATATTTTTTTGTTATTATTTTTTTACCTCTAAAGATATCAAAAGTTTATTACATAAAACGTTTAAAAACCAAAAAAATTAAGTTATTTTCCTACAATGTTCAATTTGACTATAATGCTGTTGTGTTAACTAAAAAGGCTTAGAATCTAGAACTTGATGTATCCTTGGTAAGCAAGTAAAGCTGTTGTTTCATTAGATATGTTTTAGTTACATTCGTTCCATGGATTCATTATGTTGAAATAATACTCTGCAAGTGTTTAATTTGCTATTGATGTAACTTTTGTTTTATTGCTTCCTTTAAGATTATAGGGGGAAATTGGTTTCTTTACAGGTACTTAATATTTTCCATTGCTGGGCATATTTGTCTTCAGAAAAGTTTTAAACAGAAAAACTGTTAATTATTTTCTATTTGTCTGGATATGTGCCATGAAGATTCTCGAGTCCATATTTTCTGGGAGTTGTGCAATTATGCTGTTTAAGATGAAGGAATCCTGCTACATTAATTGTAATAATGTTGATTAATTGTTATTGTTAAACCATAGTTTTGCTGATCAGAAACAACCAATCTTGTTTATTTATTATGCTTTATGCATTGTGCGGTTGGATATGGAAGCAGATCTAGTTTTGCTAGACGACAAATTGAAAGCGAAATTTAGCAAACAATTGCTATGCGGAAACGGGAAGTTTGGGGTTATTTCAAGAATCATTAGGAGGTCTCTTTATTTGTTTTGATGTTTTAAAAAAGAATTTTTGAGTTAATTAAGCTCTTGACACATCTTGATTTTAATAAAAGGTCCCAAGTAACCCTTGTATCAATCTGCTATTCATTTTTTGTTGGAGGTTAATAATTAGATTATGTTTTAGATTGTTATTTATGATGTCTCTTCCTTTGCATTAGGGCTGTATTTTATTAATTATTTTTGAAGTCCGGCATGATAATAAATTAATTAATGAAATGAATGTCAATGATATAGCTCTGCAGTGCTTTTATTTTAACCCATACAACTTGTTACTCCATGATCAAATTTGTCATTTTCTCTTTATATTGATATGCGATTGAATTGAATTATTTTGAGACTTAAAGTTGTATGAATATTCCATCATTGACATATTTTTGCCAGGAGATGATTATCTCATCATATTAATATTATGTAATATGTAGTGTAAAATTTTAGTTTGACATCTGATGTGGCCATCATTATTTATTCCAGAAGTATTTTGTTATTTACCACATGACTTGGATTTCACAGGGAGCATTTACAATCATCTCAAGTATTATTACATATCATTTCAACTATTCTTCTTGTTTACATCGTGTGATCTTTATATGCTGATTCTAAATTGTGTATAATTTTATCAGTGTTTTTCAATCATCCCAATGTACTTTTTTCGCCTTATTTTATGTGCCTCAGTTTGTATTTATTATTGGAAGGATACAAAACTTTCATGTGGTACAACTTTCAATATATAGATAAAGAATTTTTAATTTCTTATATTTTGACAGTTGTTTGTCATCCTTTTTTTCCCCTTTTACTAAAACTTTTATTGCTTAGTGTTTTCTTAACAGGAGGCAGGAGGAGAACATTTTCATTCATATGTTGTATGAATTTGTATGTTAATGTGATATTACGATGATAGGACGAATATAAAAGTGATAGGACGGAAACATAAGTTTTGAGAAAATGGTGATCAAAGTTGGAGAACGTTTTCACTGGTGTCAAGGATGGATGGATAACTAAACACTAAGAAATTGTTGCTTCTATTTCGCCAATTAGCATCTAATTTTGCATACACTTACTATGAGATAATATCTAACACTTGATAAGAAAAACAGAGCTACAATTTTAATAGAAGTCAAGTTATATTGCACTTCATAGGATTGACAAATTGTTTTGCATCGCTTTCAGCCAAGCCGATTTTATCATATTTAGCTTCCCTTTGGCTCCTCCCCCTGTCTTCATACAAATTTTCATACATGAATTTAAAGGTTTATTTAATAGCTGTCCAACCATTCATCATACAATAGGATTACTATGACACAATGTGGCATTGCTCCTATTAAAAGACTCCGCCCACATGTAAGGCCGAAGCAATTCAAATTTTATCAATCTGATTAACTCTCCACTCATTATAAGAAAGGAGAGAATCTTATCTTTCTGTTGATACTTGAGTGATTCACCTCGGGATCAAACTTTTATTTCTAAATAGACTCTAAAGTTGTTGAAACTCTAAAACTTTAGTTTTGCGTAATTAGTTTGGATGAAATGTGGGTTCAGAAAAATGCATTTTTTATCATTAATCATGTTAATTTCATTAATAACATATTTATTTTATGAAAGATAAAGTGTTGATCATTTGGAAACAACCATAATCAAAAATTGGATGAAAATGGTGATATTTTTATGTTTAAACGGTCATATTTGTTATTAAAACCTTCACTGCAAACATCGTATCACCCTCTGTGTGGAGGAGTAGTTCAGGAAATAGAGATTGCCCTGTCTCACTCAGAGTACGACCCCGAACGAGACTGAGACAATGCAGAGAAAAGGTAAATTTGTCTTTTTTAGATTGTGCTTGGATTGCTACATTTAATTTATCTGATGCTTTCAATCACAACAATAAAAGGTTATCCTTCTGATTTGTATCAGAAACCTACTAAATTGTACACATTCATGGTGCATTATGAATGATATGTTATAATTTGTCATTTTCAAACTGGTTTATTTATGTCTTACAGTAGAACATTGGTTGTTTATTTTTGTCTTTTGTTGTTGTTTACAGGTATTTCTTTGATTATGTGCTTTCTTGGATTTGATTTCTGTGAAGAGAAAGTTATACTTATTTTAGTCATGATTAATGGGATTTAGAAAGTGGAAAGATTTAAAAAGAAGGAAAGTCTTTTAAGGTTTAACAATAGTGGTGATTTTTGTATTCTCCTTCATCATGACATGTGGAGTCTTGATAAAAATGAATAATGTTGTATGATTTTATATATAATTTATGTGCAGACACAACCAAACTGCACAGGCTAAATCTTACGTCCAGCTCTCAGCTATATTGTTGATTATCCTCTAAAACATTGTAAATATTTAAATATGATACTATTGTGCTTTATCTCTTTGTTTATGTTATATAGCTCCATTTAAATGACATCCTTTGTATTGCTGGTATGATAACTTGATTAACTCTTTACCTTTAGAGGGGTGTCCCGTCCCAATGTGCCAGAGCCAACCTTGAAGATTGCCATAAGTTTCTCATAGGCCGTTGAATCAGCAATGAAGGAAATCTGTAGAACAGGAGGAAGAAAGTGGAAAAATGTAAATTAATTATTTGTCTTACTTTCCTCAGATTAGGGACACAGTCCCATTGTTAGCCTATGCCTATTACCATAACGTAAACAAAATAGCCGAGCAGAAAAGAATGGAAATAAAATGTAAATAAGTAAACTCTTCTCAATGAAAAATAGCATGGAAACTGAGCTGTTGCATCAGGTCGCACTCATGGCTTTCCCGAAAATCAGTCTGTCAGTCATAGTAACAGATCTAGTGATGAAAGTTGAAAGGATGACTCAGTAGTGACTCATCAGCACATTGTGCTTTCTTTAGAGCCACTGGTGGAGAGAAGAGTTGTGTTTTTTTTTTCTTAATATAAGAGATGATATTGATGACACTTCCCTGATTCATTCAAGGTTAAATATCATGTCACTTTAACAGATGAAAAAACGCCCTAAGATTTGATTAATGTTTGACAGAATATAATTTTATAGATCAAGGATGAATGTGAGGTTTTATCCCAAGTCTATTGAATATGGAGTGTGTTCCTTTAAGCAATACGGTAGCGGGATCATTGTTGTTGTGGAGGCTAGTAGAATTAAATGAAAAGAACTATGGAGAAAGAAAAATAATCTGGTCGTATAAAACAGACAATCAAGAGACAATCAAATGAATGGTATCCCAGCCCATTTGATTCTTTGCTTTGTCTTTTATTTTAGCTGTGCCTTGTACTGAGTTGTACATGTAGTAGCACAGTTATGTATTTTCTTTCTGTGTCCACCATTGGTGAACTAAAGCTAAATTCTTCTTGAATGTAAAGGCATATATTATGCGACCAATGTTAATGCTTCAATCTTATTTATTGATATTGTTTGTCAATCCAACTTAATAATATGTCTTCAAAATTATTTTCATGCTGTCAATATCAGTGGCACGGTGGCAGAACGGTTAAGCTGTTGGACTCGCATGCGAAAGGTCGTGGGTTCGAATCTCTGTGGAGACACCGTGTTTAAGTTTAACTCTTAGACAAGATTATTGATACGAATTGTCTACGTTTGCGGCACTGTTCTTACGGCTGATGCTCGGTGACGGTAAATACCAAAAGACAAATTTCCCTACTGGGAATAAAGGGGAATTTTATTTTTTATTTTTTTATCATGTAATGCCAAACATATAATGCGATATTATTGTTTGTATGTGACAAATAAGTGGAACATTTTCTCTATGGTTAAGATCACTCCCTATTGTCTGGAGAATGCATCAAATGCATGAATTAATATCAGTTGAATTTTTACCATGTTCAATAAGTTGTTATTCGTAACCATTATATAAATCATAAACTACAATCTGTTATATAATCCCTCCCTCAAGTCATGTGACTTTTTTCCTCATGATATCTTTAAAGGAAGCTTCCAAACAATATCTATTGAGTGCTCAAGAAGAAGAAAAAGTAATAAAGCAATCACCCCAAGTATGATGAATCACTTACCCATCCAAGTTGCTAGATTTATATTGTCATGTAATTTTAGTCAAATAAAAGTTTATTCAAAGCATTTTTATGCCCCACTAGAATATTTCCAGGTTCCTAAATAATCCCTTGGAACTTGGAAAGCATTAATTGATTGGACGTCTAAATTAAAAATCAAGATTTCTACCCATGAACCTTCTTTCAATGGGCTATCTTTCGCTTTCTTCAACTGAGATTAATTTATATCATTGCTTTCAGTTTGATATTTTTTTATTTAGTTCAAATTCTTTTCTAGATCTGCATGTAGAACTACCTCATTGATTAATACATTTGTCTCTTAGCCAAATCCAAATAAAGCATTATAATTATATTGACTGGAATTGGTCAAATCCCCATGGAAAATTGGGGTTTGAATCCCACTTCTGGAGTATACAGAGACATGCACCAATGAAAGACGAGGAAGTGAGTGTATATGCTAAAGGCTGATGACTGTGCCCACATGTTTGCAGAAAGTACAATGTACTAAAACAATTTTGAGGGCGATGGCACAGCAATGTGTACGGAACAGTTTGTCAAGGGAAGCTAGGGGATGGGGAGGGTTATTTGAATATTGATGCATAGTCTGTGAGTCTGCATTTGTTACAAAGATATCAACCATACATAGTCTGTGAGTGTGAGTCTGCATTTGTTTAAGAGATATCAACCATACATAGTCTGTGAGTGTGAGTCTGCATTTGTTTAAGAGATATCAACCATACATAGTCTGTGAGT
>JASKDV010245297.1:0-17574 GCA_032466395.1 Aegires albopunctatus
CCTCTTCTAAAATCTGTTTCTTCTACTTCTGCTTTTATCTTTTCCCTCGCTTATCATCTTACTTTTTCATGGACTCTAGATAACCCTAGTGGTTGACTGAGCCCTTAAACTTCAAATAACTATCTAACTAACTCATATATCTTTGTAATGTAAAGTCCGATTTTCATAAAAGTCTCCGTTCTTCATCTGCCTTCTTCATAATTTATTAAGACACATCAGTAAGGTTTGAAGATATTGAAGAGATGGGAAGAATGGCCCGGGATTGGGTAATTGGAGGAGGTTAGCAACATTCACTACCGTCTTCTGATACTTAACTCATAATTCGAAACCCATAAATGCAACGTACGTTCTGATTCGAAGAAACAGGTCACATATTTTAACTTATTTGATAAGGAATGCCATTTTTTCCATTATATTAGGATTTCCCAATTTTTACTTCTTTACGTTAAAGCATGGGATATTTTTAACTATATCATACTGTTCTGCAGGCACGCACAACTTAATAAGACCAGATACAACAAACATAAAACCAGCTTCAAAAATGAAAATAATGACCTGCAACATCTTTAAGCAAATACATTTGGATATCAAAGAACAAAATTATTAACCATCAAATTGATTTGAAAATTATATCAAGGGCACAGCCATGTATTGACGAACAGCAAAAGTATGTCATCTTTGTAAAGAAGAAAATTACTTTATTATCTGCTTACCTAGATACACAACTTTAAATAAAAGGGATGAACCTCCTAAGTCAATTTCACACCAGTCAACATAAATAATGAACTCCCACTGTATATTATTAGAAATTCTTGTTCCTGATGAGTGTTATTGATAAATACGAAACAAATTCCTCCATATATAGAAAATGCATTATATTGTATTATATTTCAGCTCCCAATTTGGTTTATCTCTTTGGACTATGATGGTTATTTCATATGTCAAATATCAGTTGAAATGTACTCATGTAGTGTTATGGGTTTTTCAATGAAATTTTCGATCTCTTCTTCTATATTCTAGTTGTTGTATAAGTTGGTTGACATTTCCTAACAATTTTATATGACACAATCCATTCATAGCATGACTCAGGAGAAAGCTTTTTAACAGGTGGTGAATCTGAGAGAAAACGTTCTGTTTTGGCACTGGCAAAATAGGCATATAATAATGTACCTACGTGCTGTGGTTCAAGATAATATAGAATAATAAATCATGGTCAAAAAGACAAAGGATCTCCTAGTAACAGTTTTATTTCATAAAGTCAGTAGAAGATTGGATAGTTTTTCTTAATTTTAATTTTAATTTTGATATTCATATTTTATTATGAAAAATGTCAGATTTTATTACAACTTTGATAAAGACAAAAGCAATGCAATGGTTTTGCACAATGTATCAATATCAATGCAGCTTTTTAAGAATGTGATTTTGACTGGCTGCTTAAAATTAAAGGCAGAACATTAAGAAACATTTCAACAACAAATATGTTTCCAAAAGATATTTTTACTTTTCTTCTATAAATGTAATTCTGAAACAGACCATCATTTAGATCTAAATATATTTTGATATAGAATTCTATAAGCAACAGAAATTTATATCTTTTAGAATTGAGCAAAATTCTAGAAATAGTCATACATATAATTTTCCTAATAATATGAATCTCTAAAGCACTGCCATTCAACAGTTTTTTCCGTCATAACCTTGATATCTATAATCTGAAATATGTAGAATTTTGGTTTCTTTTATCAGAACCTTGATTCCTTTAAGAGACTTTGAAAGTCACAGCAAAATGTTATGAGACCAGTTGATAAACAGATGTTTTAAGGCAAATGCAAGACATAAATATTGTAACAAAGATTTTCTTTTAATTCAAAGACTAAAACTTAAATGAGCTTGTTCAAACAATCCTGTTCCATATTTTGATTTAAGAAACTTGGCATTTTGCCTATGAATCATCATCTTGTCAAGATAATATGGAGGTTGCCATTCCAGTCTATATTAATGTATGGTAACCCACCCATTGTGATCATTTATTTGTTTAAAAAAAAATTCCACTTATTCATCCCAGAAGGGAAATTTGTCATTTGGTATTTACCAAGCGTCAGCCATCAGAAGAACAGCGACGCAAATGTAGGAAATTTGTGTTAATAAACTTGCCCAAGAGTTAAACACAGGGTCTCTCATGGGAGTTAGTTATTTAGAGTTTAAGGGCTCTCCCAACTACTAAGGTCATCTCAGAGCCCATGGAAAAAGTAAGATGATAGGCTAGGGAAAAGAAGAAGAAATAGATTTTAGGATCTAGGGAAAAAAGTTGCCAAGGAGGAAAAGAAGCACTTCAAATAATAGTACAATACATAGGCTACACTAATTAAGATAACTAAATGGAGAGGATGAACAGAATATAGAAACTTCATCTCTTGATAACAAAAGAATTCTAAATAATTATGGCCATCAAGCCCCAAAACATGCACTGCACTGTAAAGACCACCAAGGATTTTTTTACGGCCTATGTGTACAAAAATACTCTGTTCTAGTTCTATCTAGATAGCAAGTGACACCAATAATATTTTTAAATCCAGCAATGCACACAAATAGGGGATGGCCACCAGCTGCATGCCTCTCTCCTCAGCAAAACCTCTCCCCCACCCCCCTCTCAGGGGACAAAAGAGCCTGATAGTGATAGACAGATGGAGGAGGAAAGATGAGAGAAGAAGCTCCCACTTTCCTAGTCGCCTCTTATGACACACAATGGGAAAAGGCAGTGGTCCTATACTTTCCTCTCAAATGAGGACCTTGGGAACTTAACAGGTACCCATTGTTGATAAAATTAAATTGAGCAAATGATATAAAACAGTAAAATAATATATTTAGAGAGCTAAAATTTAGTATCAATAGCACAAAAGAAATTTGCTTATCAAAAGGAATAAACTTTGCACATCTCTTCTTTTCCTTGGGTCATAAGTACCCAGACCTTGACAGTTCATTGAGCAAAAACCAATTGTACCCTGTTGTTTATTCATAATAAAAATCTCTTTGTAAAAACAGCTTCAGGTATGCTGCTGCAGTTCTGTGGAACCAGTTGCCTGAACATATACGTTCGACAACAAATTATAATCAATTCGAACACCTTGTTTTAATGTGGGAGGAGGAGAAATGTCAATGCTTCAGTTGTTTTAACCTATAAAGTAATAAAACTTACGCCTGCAAATATTTTAAATGAAAATAGTTCTGGTATTGTATTCGTAACTTTTAGCTATTTCGATTTTTATGCCTTATCTTCATGTATGTCGGTTAAAAACCTTTATGGTTTACCCGAGCATGTCCTTGAGATTCTATTCTATGTATTTATTTATATAGTTTAAATGTATGTTAATTAATTTTATATACCAACAATAAACAAAGATTTTGAATTTGAATTTGATGAATTTGATTATTTCATTTTCGGATATGGAAGTCCTGTAGTATGTAGCAAAAGTTGGGTCCCAATATTTTTTGAGTACGTCAAGGCCAAGACGGTTGACAGAAGCAATTATACTTCAAGCAGGCAATAACTTAGTTTAGAAAAAGGACAATCTTATGTGATAGTGATATGTGTATAAAGAGTGTAATAATAGTAATTATAAGATCAGATACAACGTGGATAAGTAGAAAGAAAGCCTCAAACAATATAATCAATCCATGGGTTTACAATGCCAAGAGTCACCATAGCACATATTGTTCAACCAGCATAATAGTACTATATAAAAACCAGTCTAATATTAAAATAAAGAAGGCAATAGTTCATACAATAATTAAAATGGTAATGGTTCTCAGTACTAGAGCCATTTTGATGATATGAGTTATAAAGACAATATGGATATCGGTGATGGTGAAAGGAAGAGCTACATTGATGAAAATGGTAGAAATTTAGCAGTAAGGAAAAGCAAATAAACATACTTACAAAAGACAAAAACAGGTGCGATATTTCAATTAGGCATGGGACCATTAAGAGGTAGGGAAGGCATCTGAGTAAAGAGCATTAGTGATAATGATCTAAACAGAGTGGTAACTCCATAGGAGGTTTGAGAAATAAATATACAAGTATTATTACCATCAACACGATATCAATGATGATGATAATTATAATAATAATCAGACAATAATGATGATGATAATAATAGTAATAATAATAATACATGATACATGTAACATGTAATAATAATAATAATAACAGTAATAATATAATAACAGAAATAACAATATTAATAATAACAACAATAATGATATTAATAATAATGTCGTTACTATTAAGAAGCAATAATGATACAATAATATTGTATGATTGTGGTAACTAATGAAGGTAAGGTAATTATTTCTTTGATTTGTTGATTTCGTGTTGAAGCTGTCATTGTCATTTTTATACGAGGGTCCACTGCTGTTGTTTATCCTGCCAAGTGCACTGTAAGTGTAAGTCTCACTGAGAACGTCCATTCTTTTTTTGGTAGTAATATTTATTTATTGATAAAGTGTTGTATCCTTTATAGCGATATTCTTTTCGTTTTTCAACAGAGCCAAAATCCTCCCATTTTTTGTCCGTGCTGTTTTAACACTGTGTTATGAGATTTTATGAACTGAAGGTCCTGGTAATTTTTTTTGGTTTAATCTTCAGTAATCATTATGTTTGTCCCTTTGAGTTGTTTACTATGTGATAGAACAAGCTCTTTAAATTTATGTCTATGAAATTTGATGATGATTGAACAAGGTCTGTTTCTGTTGAAAGATCCCACTCGGTGGTATGCTTCTATGTCTTCTTCTCTAATATGCCCATTTAATTTTTCATTCAACATTTTAATTACGTTTTTCTCGCAAACAGAATCATCATCCTGGGTTTCATCTTTCATTCCGAATACTCTCACCAATTCTCTTTGGCTAATTGTTCGAGATTGTTCAATTTGGATTGAGCACGTTTAAATTGTATATCTTAGGTGCATGTTTATCTCTTCTGTCTTTTCAGATCTTTCTTTTGTCAATTTTACATCCTCTCTCAAACTATCGTTTTGGTTCTGTAACAAAAATAGCTGAGATCTTATTCTTAATTCTTCAAAATTTGTTTCAGCTCGCTAACAATTTTATATTTGATTTTATTGAGTAATGAAGTGTACTCTTCTTTATCCATAGTTTGTTTAGACTGGGGTAAAAATTCTGTCACTGTTTTTTGTGATTTGTTTGTTATGAAAACTTCACTCTCAACTGATCTATTCAGTATTCTTCCTTTTTGCTTTCCCCATTGTTGTGACAATTACTCCATGGCTGTGTCAGTCAGTACATTGGGATGTTGATATTTTGAAAAAGCACAACACTGACACCAGCTAGGCTAAACAATGACCTGGAACATTATGGTATTGTGAACATAATTTACTGAAAGGGTGAATGGCAAATAATAATTTTCTGGTGATATTGTTTTTGTTAATAATTTAAAAAACTTGAAATTTCCACACACATACGAGAGCACCAGAAGAAAGAAAATTTCTTTATTAAACTACAGATATAAATTTCAACAGAAAAGGCCAATGCAATTCATACAAATAATCCAAAAGAAATAGAGCAACACAAAATGCTGCCATCTGCCTATGTAAGACATCAACACCTTACTTACAAATATGGGAAACTTGACTCAAAAGAAAATAGTGGAAGAAAGGAAGAAAGGAGATATAGCAATATAAATATGTTGGTATGTAATTTAGTATAAAAATAGACATGATCTATAGATCTTTGAGAGGCATATTCAGCAGTATTTCATAAATGATATTTACATATATTCTGTCACTGACAAGTAACAGAGGAGTAAGAGAGTCCATCTTTCAAAAAACAAGATTGCTTTATGGATAGAAAAAAATGGGGTCTTCAATCCTCTCACATACTTTTAAACAATTTGATAACTAAAGGAGGCTGAGCTAAGAGGAATCTATGAATAAAGAACATTATTAAGAAGATACAGTAGAAACCTGTTTAACCAAAATTCAAGGGGCCATTGCTTTTATTTCGGTTGAAACAAAGTCACAAGCAGGACAAGGGGCATAACCTAGGGCATAAGCCATACTTGATGATATTTAAATTTCTTCAGGACATGGAAGAAAATGCGACTCATTAATGAAATGGCTTTCCTACCCTTCTCTTTGCTATTTTTAGTATTGTAGACATCTTTGAGCTATGGATGATATGTCTGTGACAGATTTCTATCCTGCTCACTTTACTTTCATCGACCTCTTAGTAGCCCTAATGAACTTTAATTTTGAAGTGCAAAGAGTAGCTTTGTTTTAGACATTTTGTATTGTCAATTTGAAGATAGATCTAGTCTTCTTTCTTACTCTTGTGCTAGTTTGTAGGCCTATCACTTTGCAATGCACAATGCATGCACTAAATGGATAAATGAATTGAGTACTGTATAGGCCAACACATGTAATACTAACTTTACATTGTCATACGGCATTGCTTTGCAGATTTCTACTTAGTTTACCACACAACTAACCAAACTTCGCAGTCTCTGGCCTTGTCATAAGGCTAGAACAGAGGGGCAAAGTGGAAGTGTGTTGGGACATGGTCAATCTCTAGAATTGGCTAATGCTGGCTCATAATTGACCAACACTATAGAAGAAGATCTAAACCAAAAGCATAATAACAATCTCTCAGTTTTTTGGTTAGTCATAAAGGACGAGTCAAGTCAAAATGTTTTCAGTTTAACCATGGTAGAACCTCTGAAGTTTTTGGTTTATCATGAGTTTGTTAACATTTAAACTTTAACAATAACATATAGAAAAATGAAACATTTTCTTATTCTTTTCAGCTTAACCATTGGCAGTTTAAGGGGTTTCTATTGTATTATAATTATATTTGTGCTCAAAATATATAAAACTGAAAAGAGTTAAAAAATAACAAACTTGTTTAACAGTTTGTTTGTTTTTTCATAGTAATTTAAGGCAATTGTACATAAACATCAGTATTAAATAATCATAGAACATTGATGACAGTTGAAGTGTAAATTAATGTTGGCAATTGTGATTATAGCTTTGAGAAATATTCAACAATATTGCACTTTTGATCAAGGCAAAAAATATTGCCTTCAATAATCGTGTATCACCATTTGCTATTGACAATCAATGAATGATCTTTAAAACTTTATTCTATCAAATAAAAAAAGTGTTGTTTTTGTCTGTTAAGAATGTCACACTGCTACATATGTTTTGCTTCCAAATTCCAAAATGATATTAGTATGATAGGCCTCCGTCGGTCAGATCTGACCATGGATGCAGCATGTTGCACTGCGCCTGGGCAATGTATTGTCAGGAAGTGTGGTTGCCTTGGCACACTTCCTTCCCCTTAGATCGGGACTTTTCCTGATTACTCAGAGGAGTGACAACGTCAATACATCTAAGTAGGAGAAGTTTGTAGAAGTAGAAGCGGTAGGAATTTAATTTTGCAAGGGTGGCGCCGGTATTGGTATAATATGCAAACAACACAATGAAAACTTCAGAATCCAAGAAGATCCAGGGAATCGATGGAAGAGGAAATATTAATTCTATGAATGTAGTAAAGATGAAAAGCAGAAAGTAAATTTTGCATGGATAGTTTTTAATGAGGTAATTTGGGTAAATGTATTCTTAAAAATTAGGACGATGAATGCAGACTTTGGTAAAACTAAAAAAAGACTGTAATTTCAAAACTTGAGCAAATTTTATCACAGATTGCTGTTGATTTCTATACAAATAAACTCAACATAAATAAATAAACTTGTAACATTAAAAATTTGGCCCATTACACTTTGTTGCAATTTATAAAATAATATGTAGGCCTAATATTAATATTTTTTAATAATGATAATATTTTAACATGTCAAGGAAGTCTCATCTGATAAAAGAAAACCTACATTGACAATTAATAAGAGGCATTTTTTTTTCACAATCACAGAATATTTAATTAATTAATATTTATATGCTTATGTCATGTGGATACATTTCTGACAGAATGATTTGGATATTGATAAACATAGAAGACAACTCTCTTAGCTGATACTATTAACATCATTTGTTATCATGAGAACACAGAGTAGTTATCTCCTAATTAATGTTGAGGAAATCCAGGTTTCTTTTGTATATTTTGCTTGGCTTGTCCCAAGGCAACTTGTCTGGCATGACTTCCAAATTCCAATGTATTGCAGGATTCAGGATAGTTTTTGATATCAGGGCTTATATTCACAAATAAGCATGCCTGAGATTAGAGAAGAGAGGTAATAAAAAACAAAAATGTATTTCAACCTTTTTGAAAAATCATACATACTAAAATAAATATCACAATGGGTCAAAGGCATTTAAAATTAAAACAATATAAATTAATCTGTGCATACAGTGAAACCTCGATTTACCGCCTCCCTTTATACCGCCAACCCCACCTACCGCCAGAGTTTGGCCTGGGTACAAAAATTCCACTATATAAAAGTCTACTTTTGTCTCGATTTACCACCTACTGCCATCCGTCAAAGTTTGGCAAGAACAATCTAGGCCAAAAGCATCACAAACTTTCAGTTTCTCAAGGTTTTAGTTGGTCTTGGAAGACCAGTCAGATCAAACTGTTTTTGGTTTAACTGTAATTGGACCTCTGATGCTTTCAATTATTGGTTAGCCAATTTTTCTGTTTAACCAATTTCGATTTAACTGCTTTCTACTGTATTAGTTTCTTTCTTCCATTCCATTTTTGGATCAACTAGTAATGACTTCCAAATTTTGTCTTTTCCAGTTCTTGAAAAGAATCCTCTTGGTCCATGTGATGGGAAACTCTAGTGCGTTTTCCCAACACCCTAGCTTGTATATTCTACAACACATCAAGGTTAAGGACTTATCCTTTCAATGTGCATTCATCAATTTGTAAAATGTAAATATCAATTACCTCTTATCATTTCTATAAATAAACTTTAAATAAGTAGGGTCATCAGAGAACAAATTAATTCCCTCTCCAGGGAATTCTTGGAAATATATGCATTTTTAGTTCCATATCAAATCACTCACAGATACTTCCAATTCAAACAAATAAACAAACATGTAAATAAAAGAAAACATTTTACAGCAATGAGATAGCAAATATAATCAAATGAGGTGTACAGTAAACATGTTTACAAACCTTAGCATCACCCCCGAGACAAGGACGTAATATCTGAGTAAGTTTTGAATTTCTGTAAGGGATATGTAACTGACTTTCTCTTAGTGCAGAAAATACCTTTGTAAAGAAAGCATAAAGAGAGGAAGGGATTTGAGAAAAGAAAAAATATAATCTCTCACAAATGCAAAGTTTACATGGATTTTTCATGATTTGGGGTTTGTTTCTCTTCGTTTTTTTTGAGAATTCAGAGATTAATTATGTCATATTAATGTCAATAAATAATGGGGCTACTTCAAATCAATCAAGATTCAAAAAGAAGTATAGGAATAAATTTCTTTACCTTTTACTAGATAACTTAAATCTCAGGAAATTTCAAACCATAAGTATTCATACGAGTACAAGATTAGGGGTCAGCAAACTAACCTGTCCTAGAGCTGAGAGAGATTTGTTTATTGCTGCAGCTTCTACCAGGCGTTGACCTGTTGCTTCAGTTTTACTGATACGCTCAGAACCAGCAAGATCGCATAAAGTCAGAACACCCTTTGACACTGCCCCTGTGACCTTATCTTGACCGTGAACATTTAGCATCAATACAAGATGTGAACGAGAACTGTAAAGGCAAGATCAGATAAACTCAAATAATCTCTATCATGTACTATATTTGTGTGTGAGTACATCTGTGTCTGGATACAAATGATTTCCTTTGTTCCATCTTTGCCTCTCTAACTCACATTTTATTGTTTTAGTATTATGTAACTTTCCTCACCATATACAACTTTACTATTCTTCAATCATTGAGCAGAGCTCAGATAGAGCAGACACTAGTCTTCATCAATTCTCTTTCTGCTTTTCTTATTGTGTAAAGTACACCAGAATACAGCATTGAAAGATTACAATTTTAATAACATTTGCATACACCAATAATTATATTGGTATTACATAATAAGTTCTGTCATAAATAAAATTGTCTTAAACTTTGAGTGGTACAAATGTAGTTAATTTCATGAAAAGCAAATGTAGAAAATGGTAAGGGGGAGCCTCATTTCAATAATTAAACTTTTATCTCTATAATATTCTAGGATGAGTGAATGTAATTTACAACTCATAATTATTACCAACCTGGTAGAGTTCATTTTTGTAGAAGCAGTCTTCCTATTGCTGTTTCCAAAATCCATAATTTTCTTAATGTCCTTTACCTCAACCACGTCCATTTCAATTATATTGGGGATGCGAACTATACTTCCTATCATCTGAAGTTCTAAGACAGATGCTTCCTTGGTCAACAGATCTTGAACAGTTTCATTGTATATTTCAACCATGGATACCTAAGAGTTAAAAATAATAGTCTCAGAGTTAAAAATAATAGTCTCATAGTAAGGTAATCAAAAGAATATTGTTTTTGTTAATCTTCTAACAACACACTGTGGTACCCATTACAAGAGGTAGACATTTGGTATGATGATCAAAAGGCCTGTGGATTGATTCTTTGTAGGGCACAATGTTGAGTTGTTGAGAAAACTTTTTGACATCCATTTTTCTCCCTGTACTCAAGTGTACAATGAGTTCCTGGCAATGTATAGAGTCTGGTCTTTTCTGTATGTTAGAGTAAAATGCCTTTTCTAAGTGTTCATCACTGTGTGCCCTCCAAGGGAGTTGAGAATGATTTTGGAATAAAACAGCTTGCAAGGGAACCATTGTAAAGACCATTAAACAGATTAAGTAATGATGCTTTATACAAGAGTGTTCTTTACTTTCAGGAATCCTAGGCTGTAAAAAATTCACAGGCAAACTTTCAACACAAAGCAGAGAAATGTATTGGTGACAATTCTGAATGCTTCTTTTGGATTTTAGACTTGCTTATTAATTCTTTTTTAAATTAAAAAAAAAAACAGCTCTTTGAGAACCATTTTTAAAAAAAATCAGATTCTTTTTAATAGCAGACAAAATGCTCCCTGTTTTAACCCAATTTCAAGACCTTTGAGCCTATTGAACCCTTGCAAGTTATACATGCATAAAAGCTGCAGAAATCGTAACGTAGCATGGAAACATTGATATGATAAACATCACAATGAAAAAAATAAAGTGAGGCAAAGATATACAAAAGGCAAAAAAAGAAATAACTCTCTGATACGATATACATTGTAGCATATAATGGTTTAGAAGGATAGGCACTTGGACTTAGATCCGATATATCGGATAATGGTCCCCAAAAGCTTAGCTTTGAGAAATTCTTTTTTTCTTTTTCAAATAAGCTGATGAACTCAATCAAATTGATCATTACTCTCAGCATGCCCATTGTAAACTCAGAATATTCATATGATTAAGTAAAGTGTGATGTATTGTGACAAAGACCTTACCACATGATGCCAGTGCATAGTGTAGTAGAGTTTGTTAGCATAGAGGTAGTATAAACTGAGAGATTGCAAATAGCCAATTAGTTAAAACTTATTATTATATATAGAAATTGAAATAACTTGTTCCTGTATTAAGGCAAGTATTGGATTTTGAAGCATGAAGTGACTGTTGACTTATATCGGTTGGTCAAAAAACCCGAAAACTGCCCCATCTTTGAAACTAACAAATATCTTTCATTGAATTCATGAAAAATTTTGGAGAATTATGTCCATTATATATGTAATGCTATCTTAAAATTTCATCAAGATTTAATCATTATGTTTGAAGATAATGAAGATTATCATGTCAGTGTCTGTCATCTTTCTCCCATTTTGTTTTAACAAATCTGCAGACCTTTCCAATCCAACATTATTTTGTAGATCTATGTTAAGCAGATGACACTCAACCAAGCCTTTTGCTTCCTATAGTGATACATCAATTATCTCCGACAAATATTAAATACTTTTTAATGATGATGAAGATGAAGGTAGTGGTTTCTTTTGCCACCACTATACTTATTATTTTAAAAGTCATATATTTTATGCTCTTACCTTCATAGTGTAAGTTTTTGTTTCAGCACGCTCATTGCATACGTTAAGCAGTTCACCAATGGCTCTGGCATTCATGACAGATTGTGAAAAGAATAAAATTAATTAAGGTGTTTAAGAAGTATCACACAAATATAATATATATATATAGATCTATATCATATATATATATAAAATAGAATTATATTCTTAGATCAATATATACCACAACTTTTAAGTTTCATGTATATGAACGCTCATCAGGTGGTGACATTCTTCAATAAATGTGTCTTATGGTATAGAGGCAAAAAGAATATATTTCTTTTATATATAAATAAATGCTTGTACACATCAAATGATAATAAAATATTAAAATCTACAGTATTGCATTTAAAGGAGATGAAAATTAAAAGAAAAAAAGGTAGATTTAAAGCCTTGAACTGTTAGAACATGTAATAGTCTTAGGTTTGTTACAAAAAGTTTAAAACTTGTAAATTATTTTATGATTGCCTTGGATAGTGAATTCCATAATATTAGGTATCTTTTTGATGAATATTTGTAACAATCATGCAAAGAGAATCATTACCATTGTCATTAACTATTGTTATTTCTTGGAATTTTATATAGCTATTCAATTATATAGGGCAGTTAGAGGCCTACAGCCTCAGAGGATATATTCAGAGGAGATCCAAAAGGAAAATCCTTTGGATCTCCTCTGAACCCCTAAGCTAAGTGTTCCATTTTTTCTTCGTTTGTTTGTTTGTCTTGATGAAGATTTTTTAATCGAAACGTCGACTGTGTTTTGTTTAGTCCTTATTTGGTTGAGTTTCATATACATTTCTTTGTTCTTATTCTATTTATACTCAACTGTGGCCTCACATTTAATTTACAATAAGCAAGTAGATAAATTATATGTGTTCTGGTTCTTCTGCTAATAACATATTGATGATTAATTCTGGTTTATAACAGAACAAAAATATCTCATTTCTATACATAGAATCTATGAAGGAAATGACATTACATTGAGGTTTCAGGCAGGTGACAATGATTTAAAATCTACAATATCGCAGAAGGTAATTAAGGTAAAATACAAAGTACTATTCAGTGACTACCATGTGATCTAGAAGCATGAACTATTTGATGCCAATCCTTGGACCATTTCTGTTTACCCACGACTAATACAAAAACAAAATTGCAATCACAATTCTTATGCAAACGATACTATACTTTTATATGACACTTGTCATTAACAATATAATTATTCGCTGTTCAGAATACAGTCTTTAGTATATATCTGACATAAAAATTAGATGATTTTAAACAAAATGTGAAAATGAACAATGACAAAACAAAGTCATTATTTATATGTTCTGAAAGACAGTTTAAATTGACTAATACTGAAGACATTAAATTAAATGGTCAATTTATATTCAACTATAGCATTAGATATTTTAAAGCATATTTTGACAACACGCTATCTATAACTGTTATTTCAACAAACTCAGTCGTTTGCTTCTATAAGCTGAGGAAATTGTCTAGTATAATAATATCCCTCATTGATAAATTGAAATGCAGTTCAGAAAATTGTCTCAGCCTTTCAAGGCTAGACTTTTGTAAATATAATTTTATATGGCCTCCCTGTAGAACAAATGAATGAATGAACAGCAAATCCAAAATTCTGCAACTAGAATTGTATCCCAAGCATAAAAGCACAACCATATTATAATACCAATCTTAAAAGAACTCCAGTGGTTCGAATCTAGCTCGAATCAAGTATAAAGCAGCAATTATTGCCTACTTCCCTTCTAAATATCATTATGCGCAATTTGATTTGTGAGATCCTTAAATCTCTTGGCCAAAAATTTGACATTTTTCTTTAATACATTTGGATAACGATCCTTCACCCATTTGGATTATGCACATAGAACAATTTCAATTTCGATCTTAGGCAGTTCAACAATGTAAACACTTTCAAAAAATACCTTAAAACCTTTCTTTTTATAAAATACCAATAATCTTAACTCTCCATTTGTTATATAATATACCTGTATTTCATTTCTTACAACACACTTTTAAAATACATTGAAATCCATTTAATAAAAATTCAAATTCCTTGGGACGGTGATGACTTTGAACTATCCAAGTTCAAATTACGATTTCAGTCCAATTGCTAGTCTTTGATTGACATTTCTAGGCCTAAGCCACCTGGCAAGAGGAATTTTGATCACTTAGTTGCAAGGCTTGGTATTTTACTGCTTAATTGTGCTATATATTAATATGAATTTTAAGTCAGCCTTTTATTAATATGACTAGGGCCCCAATTAGGCATGGAGCAAAGTTGATGGATGGTTGAGATGCTCTTTAATAGTGATTAATAACACAGAAATTCAAATTATGACTTTGAATTATCCAAATTGGGCGAGAAATGATTCGCATTAATCTAGATTTTATAACAAAGCCAAAGAAAAAAGAAACCTAGACTTCGAGGTGACTTCAAATTATCTTTGTGTTCAAATTATGTGAACTCCACTGTATAGATACTGCTTTTTAGTCTTAGCTGAAACTTAATTCCACTATTATTATTCCATGTACTATTATAATAACATTATTATGTCCTCTATATTTTATCCTTCTAAAAGTAATGATCAGCTATTACTTTTTAATCCATGCTCGTCTCTTATAATAAGATGTAAAATTTTACGTGTGTAAATTCTATATACCATGTTTTTAGTACTATTTAATTTTTAACATTGTTTTTTGTCTCAGTGCTTAAAGCTACTTTGTATAAGCACTATATAAATGTACTCATTATTATTTTTATTATTATCACTATTGCTTCCAACAAGAAAAAGTTCATTGCTTAATATCTGCTAATAGTTTTCATATATATGACTTTTTCAATCAGTACTATCAGACATTTTCGATGTTAGGTTATCATTGACTAAGTTATGTTTTAATAAATCATTCCACCTGATATTGATTCCAGGGTTGTCTTCAGGCCCCATCATTGTGTATGTTTTTCCAGATCCGGTTTGACCATAAGCAAGCAAGCAAACATTGTATCCATCAACACATGATGTGATTATTGGTTGTGTGTCAGCAAAAATCTATATACATAAGAAGAAAACAATTTGTTTTTTGGTTAGTTATTTGGCGTTTAAGGCGCTATCAACCTCTAGGGTCATTTCATTGCCCATGGAAAGCGCAAAATGATTGACTGATTAAAAGAACAAAAACAGAAGTTCTAGAAGAGGAAAAAAAAGTTGCAAGGAGTAAAAGAAGCACTTCAAATAATACAGTGAAACCCCAATGTACGGACCCCCTATTTACCACCAACCCCGCCTACCACCATTCTTGGTACAAATGTTCCATTATATAAAAGCCTACCTTTGTCTTGATATACCACCTACTGCCATCCGCCAACATTTGGAACAAACATTCTTTAACAAAATCAATAAAGTATGACCTGATATACCACCAATACATCCGGAGATTAAGAAAAAAAAAATGATTGAAAAATTGAGAGATCCTTGACAATGCTGTCATTGCATGAACACCGAAATGTCTTTGTCTTTTTATCTTTTTATGTAGAACCACTTCATAACATCCACATGAGGTTAGCTTATTTGCTGATACATATATTTACTGGTAGTACAGGTGCGAGTAGCCTTCCTGCCAACCCTCATCCACCTCCCCATGCCTGTGGGCAACATCACAGACATCTAGATGCTGCGATGCTTGTCAAATATCATAGGCCTAGTGACGTCATGACATTCACTGAGAATGTTTGTGTCATAAGTGGCAATCACTTGGCATAGCCTTAGAATATCCAAGTGAGAAAATATTTTGCCAATACTAGATATCTATTGCAGTCTTCACATCATCATTCTGCTGAAGAGCTGTTCATGTGTACGTGTGTGTAGTGTATATTTATTTGTGTGTGCCTGTGTGTAGATGTCATGTTAAAACAGAATCTCATAGTTTTGTCATTGTTATGGCATTGTGAATATATTTAGATCAAATTACTAATATTGGTAGGAATAGGGGGAGGGAGTGAACAACGATAAAATCTTGTTGCCCCGGTATAACGCCAAATTCGTTATATCGCCAAATATTCGTTGGAATGGATGCTGGCAGTATATCAAGGTTTCACTGTCATTAGTATAATACATAGTTTATGATATGCATGGAGAGTGCTAGCTGTGGGTCTATTCTAACCTCTCAGTTGAGGACCCCAAACCCACAAGGGATAGCAAACAAATAATAAATGAAAAAAACTAAAAATAATAATAATAACAATAATAAAAATGTTGATAATGGTGGTGATGATGATGACATTGATGTAATAAAGATGAAGCTATCAAAAACAATGGTTATAATAATAGAAGTAAGAAAAACAACTACAAAATAATGATATTGATAATCACTCTTTAAAAAATATAGCAAAAGGGAGATTATTGTGCTTCTTTGGCTCAATTAAATGTTTGTTCTCTCGAACAGATTGACAAACAGGTCTAAAAAATATTAAATTGCATTTGGTAGATTGATATATGGGTAGCTTATTGATATTTAACAAAATTAAGGTGTTTTTCTGCTTTATTAACCAAAATAAGCATTTTTTAAATTTTTGATAAAAAAAATGACTGCTCCCTAAATTCAAAACAAACTATTGGCATGGCTTGATTTCAAGAGGTCGTCTACACTACAAACCATAGGATTATTTTGATTTCTGGCTGAACTCTCCACGTGAAAAGCCTTCAGCAATAATAAATGAACAATTTCAAATGCAATCTCTCAGTAAGGTCGCGATTACATGGCAGAATGATCCATATTTGTTCGGGAGAGGTGGTACATACTACATGCAACCAGTTTCTCCATCAGTACTTTTAACTTAGCTCCTTAACATAAAATAATAGATTCAATAACAGCAACACGAGTTGGTGTGAGTGAAATTCATGCATAAGAAGGCAAATTACAGCTATTTCTTTCCAGAAAAATTGACCTTTGTTTTTCCACTATGATCTAGGCATTATAAATTGACAGTCCAAATCTGCCATTTTATCTGCGAAGAGTGTTGGCCACGTTGAAGTATAGCATGTAGAATCTAAACAAAATGCAGGAAGCATAATCATAAACCAAATTAAAAAATCGTTCCTGTTCAGGAAAACTATAGATCTAGCTTACTGGATGCAATAAATCAACAATAATAATAAAATTAATTAACGTACCATCATTCTTTCCCGCGATGCCACGGGTATTCGACTAGTTTTAAAAAAAAATATATATATATAGTGATGTGATAAAAATATTTTTAAAATGATAGTGACATAATATTAATAATAATAATGTTATTAATAATAAAAATACAAATAATAATAATAGTAATAATAATAATAATAATAATAATAATAATAATGATAATAATAATGATATTAATAATGATGACATTAATGATAATAATAATAATAATAATAATAATAATAATAATAATGATAATGATGATGATGATAATAATAATAATAATAATAAT
>JASKDV010245408.1:0-27338 GCA_032466395.1 Aegires albopunctatus
ACCCCCCCCCCCCCCCCCCCCCCCC
This sequence comes from Aegires albopunctatus, assembly GCA_032466395.1. Classification (NCBI taxonomy): domain Eukaryota; kingdom Metazoa; phylum Mollusca; class Gastropoda; order Nudibranchia; family Aegiretidae; genus Aegires; species Aegires albopunctatus. The sequence goes on from JASKDV010245408.1 coordinate 26, forward strand.
AAAAAAAAAAAAAAGAAAGAAAAGTAAACCAACAAAAAACCCAAACAAAAACAAAACTAAACAAGAAACCCAACTAAAATCAAGGATATTGAGAAAAGCATATGATTAGCTTTTGAATGTATGGATATTTTAAGAATTATGCTTTAGTTTTTCTAGAAGTTTTTCTTTTAATTAAAACGATATAATCAGCCAAATCTTGAAGTGTTTCAAAATTTTCAATAGTATAATTTTACTTTCATCTATGTTTGCCTAGGTATTGGTGGTCAACTCATTGCTCCTGGCTCAAATACTCCTTTGAGAAGATCTGACTTGTTTACTAATACTAACTCAGTCAAGGCCACCAACCTTATTACCATTGATGAAAAGACAGGGCTGGTTAGGCCCAATGCTGGAACACAGATGGTTCAACAGGATGGACTAGTTGTTCCAGTACCAAAGAACAGCTTTGTCCATCCTCAAACAGGTCATGTTCTTCCCATTCAAGGCAACATTGCTTTTGACCCTGTCATTTCTAGGCTGGTTTTTGTTGTGGATTCAGCAACAGGTAGGTTGGCTTAACCCCTTAAATTGAGAATAATTTTCAGACAAATTGTCTTTCTTTTTAGAATTTCTGAAATTGCATAGAGTACAAACAACGAAGCCTGCATTGGTCTACACAAATAGGCTTATGCTCCATAGTTATTGGATTAACATTTAATTTTCATCTCTCAGAATGTTTGCCATCTAACTACTTAACACTGTTATCTATATTATAAGTTTGATCAGGGGGAGTGGCACCTATTTTAGGGCTGCATGTTTTTGAAATCGGCGATTTTAAAAATTATTATGAAAATACAGGTGTGAACACATTATATATACTCAAGTTGATTTTAGGCTAAAGTTTATTTTGATATACCTACGGATTTAATTTATAGGATTTTCTATTTTCTTTCGTTTTGCCGTGCCGAGGCCTGCTTTCAGCCATTTTTAAAAGTTTAGACCTAGGCTATTCCTTTTAACACCTTCCAGTTTACGTGTTCATTGGTGACTTTTTATTTTCACACAATTCTCGAGAATGCGCACCGCATAAATATTATAATTATTATGCCTTCTTCCCACTAATTTTACAAGTGATGTTATTAGAAGCTAGATCTAGATCAGAAAGAGATAAATTTAGATCTAGATCACTCGATCATTTAATTATTACGGCTTCAATCTATAACAATTAGATTCTAATAGATCTAGATTTAAGAGTAGGGCTAAGATTAGATCCTATAACCCGAACGAAGCTGGGAATCCCAACTAGTCATTGATATTACAGGAACAGCAGTCTTAGCTCTCTAAGAACAGCAATATTGTTGTTGATCTTTTTACAAAAGCTCACAAGCCTAGGCTTTCTTGGAGGATTTCATAAAATTTCATAGAATTAATTATATTTCTAAGGTTATTTATCTTTTATTTAACAAGTAATTGAACAAGCATGCCAACAAAATTAAAGTAAAAGATTATGTTGGATGATGATTTTGACACTTATCAAGAAAGAAATTCATATTTGTCCCAAAGGTGAAGCCACAAAGACAGATGATCCATACATCCCATATGTGCCTTATCCCATTAATCCACAAACTGGTCAGCGTGTGAATACTAAGTTGAAGCCAATGACCAATAAATCAGACTTTAAATGGGGATTGCCTATGTCAGATCCATCCCTTGGACTTCATGTTCCTATTCTTGCTATGACAACAGGATCAGTGATTCCTGTTGGTGGAGTTCACACTGACCCAGTCACTGGACTCCCAGTTCCAATTGAGGTTAGTTTTATTCTCTTCTAAGGTATTGAACGTCTTAATAGTTTTTATGATACTGTTGTGGATTTGAGCTTGTTTTTCTTTTTTCAAAATATATTATTAAATATAGTATGATACAATCATGAAATTATTTGCCATCTAAATGAGGAATTTCTGGTTATTTTCAAGAAATACATTTTGTGAAAATTTACTGCAAATTACAGTGATTTTGTTTCCAATGAAACTTCATGATCCATTCTTTCTACTTGTTTTGGAGATTATGATTGTATGCAATTTTTAAATAAGACAATTCAGAGAGCAAAAGGGCATTCATATATTTTATAATAGAATGATTTCATTGATTCTTGAAAGACATTTATAGAAAATGTTGATGACAGCTTAACTTTGCTGATGAATAATTTTATTAATGAATTTGGCATTTCATTCTTCTTTCTAGCTTGGATCTATGATGGCTGATCCAAACAGTGGACAAGCTGTTCCCATCCTGGCTGTAACCGTAGATCCTGAAACAGGTAGATACAATGTTGTATATAATAGCTTCATGGACTTTTATATATATAAATGTAAACGTTGGATCACACAAATGAAGAAAAGGAATTAAGTTTACTCAAAATGGCTTACAATCTTTCAGTTAAGAGAGTATTTAGTCAAATGGATGAGACATTGTTTGATAATCACATTGTTCTTTCATTATTGAAGAACTCAAATTATTCGATAACAAAGTTTAATTCCAATGTAATGGTTTACATTACATTTTGTATACTTAAATCCATTTTATTTATCTCCATTCAATTCATTCATGATATATTTCCGTTTGTTCTTTCTATGAAAATGTAAAAATATCCCAGCTCTCTTACATAAGATAACATTATTCTTTTTCATTCTTTCTTCTCCATTTATTATTTTAGGTGTAGTGGTACCAATCGGAGGAACCAAAGAAGGTCCGAACGGCCATGTGCCAATCATCCCAGGAGATGCTTATGTTGACACTCCTAGCAAGAAGCTGGTTCAAATTCACAGTGGTCACCTGGAGGATGCCAATGTGACTCCATGTGCTGGTGGCTATCAAGCTCTGCTAGATTCCACAATGTTAGCTTGTGAAGTCAGAGCAATGGATGCTGTCAAGGAATACAAAGAAGCTCTTTATGCAGCTGGTTAGTTTAAACCTCATCATTATTAATAAAGATGCTTTTTTTCGTGCTGAGAATTTCAATAGTACTCTTAATGATTAACAATAAAAACGTTATTATAATTAACTTGATTTTCTTACATAAACCCTTTTTCAAGAATGTAGGACAACAACCATCTTCTTATTTTTCTAATTATGCATTCAAAATGGTCTAATATGATGCTGTTTTTTAAATACGTTTTTCTAGGTCTGCAAGGGGGTAGTGCTAATGTTAGACATGAAGAAGCTAACTTAATGGCAGCCATGAAAGAACTTGCCAAGACAAGGGAAAAGATGAAAGCACTGAAACTACGTTCACTTCATGACAATGAACGTCGCAAACAAAGAGCTGCCATTCTGGCTACTACTGGAGGTTCTCCTGGTAAGAAAAAATATAAGCTTCCTTTGAAATATGTCAGATTTCAAGCTGTATGAAAACATTGCAATTTTTTTCTTGATTCGTGAATGTACATCATGAAAGAGAGAGAATGTATTGATACAATTTTTGATGTTTCGTTGCTGTCTGTGTGTATATATGTTTAAATATGGTCAACTTCTTTTTATTATCTGCATTAATTTATATATTAATGGAGTTTATTCATGCAATCAGTTCTTCGTTCTCTTCTTTAGTGTGTGTGCATGAAAAGGGAAAAAAGTGGGATTGGGGATGGTGGTAGAGTGGGGGAGGGGATGGTTACTTTTTAGGGAGGAAGTAGCAAAGTTAGAGAAAAGTTATCAAGTTCAATTTATTTTTAACCTGAATAAGTTGTATTATTTAATTACTAAAATCTATTTTCTTTTTTCCAGGTATGTATGAATTCTCCAAAACAGGCCAACTTCTCCCTATCCTTGTTGGCACCTCTATGAGTGATCCATCCGGATCTGGACAAGAGGTTCCCATCATTGGAGCTGAGAGGGACCTAGTTACTGGCAAGGTTGTTCCTCTCGCTGGAACCATGGAAGATCCTGAGGGAGAAGGTACAAAAGAAAAATGGCTCTGATAACTAACAAATGCCAGATATGATCTTTGTTTATTTCTTATTTATTTTCTTTTAGCTCTCCAAATATATATTATACAAATTTTAAACCTATTATTATTATAACTCATATTGAATTAGACTGTCAGTGTGGTTTATATTCTATGTTGAATCATCTTAGGTCAACCTCAGTGTGTTACGCTGTAAAGTATTTATGTACATACGATTTTTGCTGTCTTTGATATTGCCTACCCTATGATTTTACAGTGTTAGGAATAGAGGAATGCATATGGCAATTATGATATTAAGAGAATGGTTGATGAAATGTGAAAGCACTATAGTAGTTCATTATTCGGCTACCTCTATTGAAATTATATTCAGTTTATATAACATAGTAATTATGTTTCATACTTAGGTTTGGTTCCCATTACTATTGGAAGAAAGGCAGTTGATCCAGTCACTGGGGAGATGAGCCCAGTTGTTGGCATCCGACGCAATCCTGAAACCAAAATGGCAGTTCCGGTCACTCTTTCCTCCAGTAGCCATCGCAAGCCCCGCCCCCCTCCTGGTGCTGTTGCTCTTCTGGAGGAGGAAGTGATGGCTCGTAGAGGTTACTGGAGACGACAGAGGGCACGTGAAGAAGATGTTACTCTCAAACAGCATCAACTTACTATTCAGCTTATGTTTGATCTGGATTCGGTCAGCAGTAAATCAGTTGAAACCAGTTTGAACCATATTGACTCTTTAGTTAATCAACTCAATGAGGCAGCTAAGGAAGAATCTCAAAGAAGAGGAGCCTCTACTCAAGAAATGGCCACTGTCATTCCTCCTGAAGTCATGGCTATTTTGACAGATGGAGACAAACAAGAAGCTGAGAATGAAATGGCCCATTCATCAACACATGTGAAATTTTCTGAGGTTGTGAGGAAATTCTTCTCAAAGCTTCAGCTTGAGGAGAAACATTACAAAGATAGAATGGACGATTTAGACGGAGCCATGAATCCAGATGCTGAAAACACAACAATTCAACGTTACAGACAGGTAATTCAGATTAATGCTAGTTGTGACCAAAGTAAATTTATTGTCATTTACACATTACATTTAACAAAATTTAACTTTTGTTGACTTCAGTTTCATTGATAAAAAGTTAAAAGAATGACATTCTCTGGAATCTAATATTTTTCTATCCATGTTATATATCTATGAATTGTGTTTTTCAACATCAGGGAAAAATGAGGCTTCAAGCAGAATTGAGAGATCAATTGAAGACAAGAATTGAATCTCTAGACGAAGACCATTCCCATTTGGAATATTCTCGTGAACACTCAGAGTTGTGTGCCAATGAAGCTCGCATTGTGCTCACTCGCAGTGCCCTGCTGGCTGGTGATTATGATGCACAAGTAAGTTATTAGATATATATTTTTTTGCCTACAAAAATGTTTTTGATGAAAGCAGCATAAGAGAAAGAAGCAAATGACTTTTTGGGGGATTTAAATTGTGTATTTTTTGACATTTACTATTTGTGATTATGAAATCTGACATTTCCTAAAATGGTAATTTTGATACTGTTATACAATAAAAAATGTATTCTGATTTACCAATTGTGTCATTTTATTTTCATTAGCTGTGTGGTGTGTATGGAGATGCAATGAATGCAGCAGGTCAAGACTCACAACTCATCCCATTGATCAAACAACTAATTGCCATGCTTGAGGCTGGTGGACCTTTTTACTTATCCCCTGAACTGTTAAACATCATCAACAATAGACAAGAGGGATCAGAGACCACAAACATTAACATTGTTGGTAAGTATTATATTGTTAATGGAAAAAACCCGACCTATTTTACCTAGGTATTTTGCTGTTACTTTTTTTGCACCTTTTTTTGTTAATTAATTTATTTGCATTTTGTTTGGTGAAATAACTCAATGCTCATTATTCATTATAAGTTTAATTATCGTATTCTTTTATTATTTATCATTCGAGAAAGTAGGACATCTGTTTAAAATTCTTAACAATAATGACTACATATGTGATATGCATATAATCCAGATTACGCATAATATAAACTCTGGTTTTGTTTGATGACGATCAAAAGCAAATTAATGAAAACTTTATAAATGATTGTGTCTTCTCTCATTACTTATATCTTCATTTACATTTTAGTCTTCCAATATTTTTGGTGGGCAAATGCCTTGAGTTTACTTGATATATCATTTTTTTAAAGAATTATCATCTTTATTTATATCTCTTTATTCCTAATCAGGTGCAGGAGTTCATACCCAAAATATTCATACATTCAAGGACATAGAAAAAAATAAAAATAAGACAGAGGTCAAGCCAGTCAAAAGCGCTGATACAGAGAAAGATACAACCTTTGGCAGCAAGGCCATTGCAGCCGCCTTAGGCTCTCCATCTATTGTTGTAATTGGGGATATGTCTAAAACTAAAACCACTGGTTCTATGACCGATGAGGAATACAGAGACAAGAAAAAATATCTGTTTGAAAAACAGGCTTATGAAGCAGCCAAGCTTGAAAATGATTTGCATTCTCAAGAAGTCCAAACAATGAATGACACATTGAAAGACTTTGAGAAAAAGAAGGAAGAAGCATGCTCAGAACTGTCAGAGGAAGCCAAAGCCAAGCTTGCTAGGGCACAGACAGAGGCTGAGAAAGAGAAAATCATGATGGAACATGCTGCTAACATGTCCAATCTGACAGATAAATTGGAGAAACAAAAACAACAAAAACTTGCTGAATTAAGAGAGAAATTGTTAGAAAAACGAAGACGGCAAAAGAAGGAACTTCACCATCAACATATTGCTGAAGCTCAAGGTATGTCATTAAAATCAAATTTGGTTTGATTTATTATTTTGTGAAATTGATGAATTTAATAGAAGATAATCAGTATGATATACTGTCAAATACAACATTTTATCTATAAGTACCATTTAAGTGATTCCTGATATCCAAATTCAAAATACAAGAATTCTAACCAAGAGCATTATAGCCCTGAAACAAGCATTTTAAGGTGATTTTTGTATTATTCTCATTCACTTTCTTTTGATCTTTCTCTCAAGTAAGGCACACATTAAACTGAAGTCTTCTCATTATTGATTCTCAAATATATTTCTTATTATTCTTATAACAAAATAGGATTTGGTGTACCTGCTGATGAAGTTCCTGACATTCCTGCTTCCTCTCATGATGAATTGGACCATCAACTCAAATTGCTACAACAAGAACAAGAAGAGATGCATGCTGAGGTATGATGATGATGATATTGTTTATTCATTATGTGATGACTAAATGGTTGCATTTTTAAGTTACTTTGGCCATGCAATTATATATTCAAATGAAAAATATTTCCTTTCTGTTGAACAAAAGAATCTTCATCATCTTTTATATTAATTTTAAAAGAAACTAGGAAAGACTCCATTGTAATTATTATTGAATTTATTATGAAAATAAAATTCATTTACTATGAGTGAGATGATTGTCTTATTTTCATTTTAGACATTATAATTTAGCTATTAAGTTTATTTATCATTAAATTGATCAAATTCATATTCCCCTCATTAGGTTAAACTGGCTGGCATTGAAGACTTAGAAGAAGAGGATCAGCAAGAAGCTAACATGAACCAGATGATCAAGAACCTAGGTCTCAACAAACAGCAGCAAGAGGAATTCAAAAAGTCAATGCATTCTCATCTCACCACTGGAGATGTTGCCAATACCATCTTGAAAAAATTGAGGGACAGAGCAGGACACAAAAAAGTGAGGCAACCTACTGATGAAGAGCTAGCTCTATTGTCTGAGGAAGAAAGAAAAGCCTTATTGGAAAAAATATCGTTGATGAATGAAGCTGACAGGAATTCAGAAGATGCTGCTTTAATGAAAGCCCTCAGAGAACATGAGAAGGTATATTATAAAGATTGGTCATAGTTTGTCGATCCTTTTTTATTGATTTTCTTCTCCTCCATAAGTAAGCAATATTTTGATGAGCATCACTAAGATGTCTTCCAATCATCATTTTCCCCTGGCAATATTCCATTGATTATTTAAAGTTTCCATGAATACTTCTTGAGTACAAGATAAAAACAAAACTCATTATTATCTTTTAGATCTTATGTTATGTTATGTTTAGCCAGGGGTCCTTTATACAACATGTTCAGTTTGATTAAATCTTTCCTCTCCTCATCAGACTTATTCTTCACTTTTGGACTTATTTCTGTAAACTTAATGAGGCAGACTATAGCAGCAAAGTTGTACTCTAATTGTTGTTTTTAATTGATGATCCATTTTCTTTCATTAATGGAATAATTCTTTCTGCTTTTATTATGGTATTTATATTGCTCTATGTTCTAATTTAGGAACAATTACGAATTGCTCAAGAAGAGGCACTCAAAGCACTCCTCAAGAATGCTAGCGACAAAGAGCGGAAAGAAATTATGGATCGCTTTTATGATGAACAAAGGTGTCTCCAATCAAAACTGGTAGATGAACGTGAAGCTAATTTGGATAAAGTCAAGGCTAAAGTTGCTGCTCGTAAGAGGATGCGAGAACAATTAACAAAGGATGATGCAGTTAATAAAGAATTAGACCGCATGACAAAGACACATGTGAGTTCAATGCAAATAGTGCTTCAAATCTATGCTATGTTGCCCAATAAATAAGCCCCTATAAATTATAGAAGTCAAGGAAAGAAATTCACACTCAGAGATTATGTTTATTCTTTTTTCAAATAATCAAGTACTAAATGATTGAAAGTTAGATAAAATCAATTATTCATAATCTTCAAGTTAAATTCAAAGAGGCTTAAATCCTAATAAATTACAGATTGGCTAGCATAAGCGATTGTCACGTTGATATTTCTTATAGAAATATGCACCAAAACACTGTTTATTGATATCGACCATTAATCCTGATGTTAAATTCATTTTGAAGTTGCACCCTTTTATGACATCAAAACAATAATTACATCCTTCTATCTAAAACTATATGTTCTTTAAGGTAATTAAAAGTTTTAAAGCCTATTGTATGGCCTGCTGCAATCTTTTTGAAGTTTAAATGCAAGATCGTGACATGATTATTTATCGTGCAACAGGCTGCCAAAGATGATGCAGAGGCTGCCAACCTTATCACCAGCATTAATGAGAAATTACACAGTGAGAAGATGACTACCCAGCAACAGGCAATGATTGATGAACAACTGAAGAAACAAGAGACTCTTGAAATTGAGCACAGTAAAGAGCAAAGGCACATGGAAAGAGATCTAGACAATGAGTTAGAGGCACAAAGAAGAGAGATTGATGGACAAATTGACCAGCAAATGAAACTTGTAAATATTGATACTGTGATGTTGTAATTAAAAAGTTCAAATTCTCTGATCTAGATTGTTTTAACTTGCATATTATATTTTGCTAAGTGTTTTTTTTAAATCAAATATCTGGATACCTTTTGGTTTGGGGTTTATTATTTTCACTCATTAATTAATTCCTAAATTGATTTAATTAGATGAACTAATCAATATTACAACTTTTTAAAATATAAGAAAATATGATTAGATTGATTGCTTAAATAAATTACAGTTTGTAATAGATGCCTTCCGTCTATTAAAATTCCTTATATTATAGTTCTCAGGTTTTAGAAACGATATTAAATATAAGTAAAGCATTCCCAAACATTTTCCCCTATAGATCAAGGACAACCAACAAGCTAAATTTGAAAGAGAAGTCCTTCTTCAAGGAAAGAATCTGTCTGAAGAAGAATATAAGAAATTGATGGAAAAATTCAACAAAGAACAAAGTGCAATTCAGAATAGTATGGACTCAGAAAAAGAGAAGCAAAAGAAAGCTTTGGAACATAGGGTATATTTATTTGTTTGTTTATTTACTTTCATTATTTAATTTTTAAGAATTTCTTTTAATTGGTTTAAACGTTTCTTTAGATTTTCATTATTACTTTATTTTAAGATACTTAAGAATCTATGCGGTGCTCCCTTTTTTGATTTTGACTAAAATTTCTCATAATACTTTAGGATATCATCCAAATTTTGTTGGGATGTATGAAGAAAATTGTTGAGGGTCAAAATATCTCTAAAAATTAGATATTACATTCTGTTTTGTTTCAAAATAGCTCTGCCTAGACCATAATTTTGTTAAAGCCTGTAGTTTAACTGCGATACCTCATTTTGTTTCTTATCATAGATGGCTGAAAGAAGAAGTAAGCAGAAGGAACAACTGGATCAGAAACATGCCTTTGAAATGGAGGAAGAACTTATTAAACAACAACAAGCTAGAGATGCTCTCAATGATAAAATAGCAAGAGAAGTTGAAGGTTCAGCACTGAAAGATTCCCTAAAAGTAAGGCTGTTAATGATCATTATATTTTATAAGCCATTGTCTTTGAGACCCTTTTTTTTTTTTTCCTTCAGACCATTCTCTCACCCGTATAATAATCGATTGATTTAAATTCTAACCAGTTATGCGTTATGCAGTATTCATAAGCCTAAGTTCTTTCCTGAATTATTTTCAAATAGTATGTAGATATCAAAAACATTTTTAAACACGACTTGTATTTTAAATGCTTCTTCAGGGCAAAGGAGGAAAAGAGGCGGAGAACATGATTTATTCTGTCTTGCGCCAACGACACATTAAAGAAGCCATCCACTTAGAGGATCAGCTGGCTAAGGAGAGAGAAGCTGCTATTAATAAGGCCAAGGCTGACATGGAAAAACAGGTTTGCAGATTATTTTAGATCAAGAAACTACCATTCAAATCTACCATAAAGGCTATAAAAAGCTTTTGTAAATGTTTTTATCAAACCAGATATCACAAGATAGATACTAGCTAATTTTGAATTAATTTGTTGTAAGATTGTGAAATGTTTGAAAAATATTATTCTGTCCTATCATTCTAGATATCACAGAAAAGATAATACAAGCTATATCAATATTATGTTAATTTATTGAATAATGAAATAGGTTAGATTTCATTTATGAAATACTTTTCATAGCTGACTAGAAAATCTCATAACATTTGTCATGAGTTTTATTTTAATTTTGATAACCCTGTATTCTTCAAATGTTTCACATTGTATTTTTCTTTCTTTCTTTTCTTACGTTTAAAAAATAGAGATCAGATGAAAGAGAAATTCTGCACAGTGCATTTGAGCAAGAATTGGTAGACTTGATGGGCAATGCTGGCTCTTTGACACCAGAAGAAATGGCAGAGAAAAAAGAACAGCTCAAGTTAAGACAGAAGGTTTGTTTACTTTCAGTCATTTTAGCAACTGTCTATTTAATCTAATTCATGTTTATGTTACGTTGCGCTTTATTTTTGATTATCTGATTATTATTGCACACTTAACTAAACAAATTTGATTGAACATTTTTAATACATATTGGATAAATTATTGAATTTAGACAACACTGTCAATTATAACACTTTTGAGTTAGCATTACTACATTTAGCCTTTCACTAGTAAATGCTGTCTTTTATATTCTATTTGCATGGTATCCCACTCAATGAGCTAGATTTTCAACTTTCCTAAGAGCTTGTTTCTTTTAATTTTAGATCTAGACGTAGAATAAATGAATAAATTTGTCTTTGTTGGAAAGATTTCAGCTGACATCAAAGAAATTTAAAATAAAATTGTTTTGTTATACCTATTCTCAATGAGGCAATAAAGAAATGGAATGTTGAATGAGATCGAAAAAGATGTAGGAAATAATTAATAGTTAATAAATTGAACCCCTTAGGTATCTTAAAATAATCTGTAGTCTAAGACAAAGTTGGGTATCAACTATTCAATTCTATGATTTTATAAGAATTTTTCATTCCACTGTTTTAAAGTCTATTTGACAGTTGACAGATGTGTTATGCCCCCTCGATTACATAATACATTTTTTAATTAAAGAAACAACTCACAGACTTCGATGAACTGACATTCAAAATGGTTGGCAGAGCAGTGAAAAATATTTTACCTGAAATTGACATCAAAGAAACAAATGCTCGCCTTGATCTGAAAGATAAACAATTGCAAGAGTTGGCTGCTGCCATGCGTAAATATTCTCCAGTTGATGAGCTGAGGAAGAAATATGAGGATGAGGCAAGAAAGAATCGTGAAGAAATGGAAAAATTCAAAAAGGATGTACTTAGCAAGATGCAAAAGGAACTGGAAAAACGAAAAGAAGAACAAAGAAAGAGGGAAGAACAACGAAAGAATCAACTTGTAGCACATCTACAGTAAGACCAATCAAGTTGCATATTATTATTATTTTCTAAAATGTATTAGGAATTAAAACAGCTCTATAGAATTGAATCAGTATGAAATTAGTTTGAATATAATTTATCTCATGCTTAGTTTTTAGATTTCCAACTATTATTTATTCATCCAGTGTTTAATTGATTCATTGAATTTGTTTTAGCCTGTCTTCTGTTATCACATAGCTTTATGGATTACTGCATTACAGAATGATGATTATAAGAAATTGCCATCCATTATCATTGATTATACAAATGTCAGTTAGTTTACTAGAATTCTTGAATATTTGAACAGGAAATTGGAGAAAAATTTGGACGATGAACATAAGAGAGAAGTAGAAAGACAGAAAGAGAGAACTCAAGAAAAAGAAAGACTCAGGAAACAGCAAATGGATGAAAGAAACAGGAGACAGAAAGAAGAAATAGAAAAGAGCAATCTGAGTGAGGAGGAAAAGAAAAGGCTAATGAGAGAACACAATGAAAACATGAAAAAATTAGAGGTACTTAGATAAAGGGGGAAGGGGAAGTTTTGACATTTATTCACCACTGTGTATTCAGCTGAATCGTGTGGCCTTATTTTTTGTCTTAAAATACTTGAAGCTAAAATTCATTAGGCACTCTTTTATATAATGAAGTTAATATTTTAATAGTCCATTGCTGATTACAATTTTGCTCCTTTTCATTTTCAAAAAATCTAATTAGCAATACTGAAGTAATATAAAATGTTTTAAATTACATTTTTATCGTAAACAACAACACTGAGTATCAATTGCATCACACATTCAGCACAAATTTGCCCTCATTGCATTTCAGAACCAAAATGAACCTGACCTCACAACATATTTAAAAGAATTGATTGCTAATTACATCACCAACAGATCCTTTAATCATCTAACAAAACAATGCTTCATCACCCAAAAAACAAACCTAAAACATTTGTCAGCATACTTTACCATATCAAGCCACTGAGGCTTGGAACAATTGTTTTCACAACATTCAGCAAGCAGAGTCTTTAAGTACTTTTAAAAGCATGTTTAAAGCACAAATTTACAAATATTACACTACTGCTGATCTTAACTCGCCATTTCTATTTGCGATTTTTAGCATAATGTCATTTACATACTTTGTATTTTATTTATCTTTATGATGGTAATGTATTTATCACAAAGGTTCCAATTTATGGCAATCCTTACTTTTTTATTCACTTTGTATAATGTTTAAGTCCATTTGATTCTTTTAATTCTTTGTACATTGTACATGTTTTTGAAATTTTCATTGTGTAGTGCATATTATCAATCTTATAGTAAAGCGCTTAAAGCTCTTGTGAGGGAAAACATTCTAGAAATATGCCTTTTATTTTAATCATGTAACCAGGAAAATTTGCGTGAGGAACAAAAACGCAATGAAGGCAGTCTTGCTTCCAAACTTGCAGCTCGTAAACAAAGACGTAAGGCAATTGCAGTAGCTGGGTTGGAAAAGAACTCTCAACTAGACTTGGATGAAGAGAGAAGGCGAGAACTCCAAATGGAGGCCAGTGGAGATCTCCTGTTTGGAAAGGAAGAAGGTAAATTATTGTCCATAAAAAATCAAAGATCTTCCCATCTCTCCACCACAACTTTTGGTGTATTACATTTCATATAATAATAATAATAATAATGGATTTCACATCTCAACAATACATCATCTCATTACAATGACAAACATATTACATCAATACCAATTAGATTATCCATGCTCCCCTTTTTCTGCAACCACATATAAACTATCTTTATTTATTTATCTGTTTATCAAATTAAGAAAATAAAAGTTCTCCTTTATCATGCACCAAGTATGTGCCTTGTTTGGAATTCAGCCATGTGAAAAATGAAAATTTCCAGTTGCAGAGCAATTATATTAGTGGTATCATACAACTTTGCTTGCTCTCTTTATACACTTGCCTTCTTTTCTATAATCTGTTACACATTATTGTTTTCATCGTATGTCTCTTTTCCACTTATTTCATACTAGTCCCTAAACTTGGTGCACCAACTGGCTCAGGGGAGGCAACACCACTGACTGGCTTTAAATCTACTGGCAATGCTGAGCAAGATTGGATCAACTTATTAATGATGTCACCATTGTTCAAACAAATCAACGATCTTGATGACATGTTAGCCAAAGCCAACACATCAGAAGGTTCTATTGGTGGAAAAGGCATGGTCCATGGTGAGTGTCCTGAGGCATAAATCATGTTGCTTTTCCCTACAATTTAGAAAAATGGCATCTATTCTCTTAGAGAAGTCTAGTGTCCACGCGTCATAGTGATGTATTTTGACCATGATCTGAATAAAAATTAAATAGTTCTTGGAATTTGGAAAAAAATTAATAAATCAACCTTTTGTTTGAAATATTGTTTTTAAGTAACTATGTCTTTTTAAGAATAGTACTTTTAGATATGAGCAGATCTGAAAGCACTCACATTATCCGGTTAACTTTGAAAAACCTTGATTATAACTGACTTCAATTGTTACATCTCCAGGTGCTGATTACAGTAAAGCTTACATTGATGTTAAAGATGCTCAGTGGGAGTGTAAGGGAGATCTTAGTCCTGTTGATGTCAACAGCATAACTCCATCTCAATTTGTCATCTATCGCTTTGGAGTTTTCCTCATTCGATTGCTGCACAAAGCAATTGATACACCCGATGTAACTCTTCTCCTGGCCTCTAACTTACCTCCCAACAACTACAGGTGATCCATTTGATGTAGTAGGAAATAATGTACATTTCACAGAGCTATTATCTATAATAAAAGAAAATAAACTTTTTTCTGTATGCGCTTAAGCACCGCTGATGCTGCTCCAATCAACTTGAAACTTTCTGTGTGCCTTAGTTATCCGCTCAAATCATTACAAGGGCGTAATTTGTCACCTCATTTGGTCGATAAGTATTTTTTTTACTTTGGTTTGTGTTGTTATCAAACCCACTTATCGGCCTTTTGCCACCATCCTCAAACTTTTTAGCCCTGACCGCTCCCTAAAATCAAAACAAACCATTGGCATGACTTGATTTCAGGAGGTCGTCAACAAACCAGAGGTTATGTTTTGATTTCTAGCTGCACTTTCCACGTGAATTATTATAGCCTTCAGCAAATCGCAAATGAAAATGTTTATATGCGATCTCTCAGTAACGTTGCGATTACATGGCAGAATGACTCAGATTTGTTCAGGGGAAAAATGATACATACTTCTACAATGCACATGCAACCAGATGTTTACTCCATCATGGCTTTTAACTTAGATTTTTGACATAAACTAATATATTCAATAACAGCAACACCTGTTGATTTAAGTGAAATTCATACATACTAAGGTAAATAACAACTATTTTTTTTCCAAGAAATATCGGCCTTTCTTATGTATTAGACCACATTGAAGCATAGTAGTATGCAGAATCTAAACACAATGCAGGAAGCATAATCATAAACCAAATTAAAAAACCATTTCTGTTCAGGAAAATTATAGATATTGCTTACCGGGTGCACTAAATCAACAATAACAATACAATTAATTAATTAATGTAGCATCATTCTTTCCCACGATGTCGCAGGTATTCGACTAGTCAGATAAAAGGAAATTTCCAATTTGAAATCTTGAAAAACTCATACAACTTGGTAGCAAACCAAATATTTGGGACATGTAACCGCATGAATTAATCTTTAGTGATTGATAATATGAATCATTTCACTTCTTTGGTGTTGAATTTACTTTTTCACTTTTACCCTTGCAGCAATAATGCTTTCCGCAACTCCATATTCTATGAGCACAAGCGCAACATTCTGTTTATCCGCCGAGAGCGTATGGATTCCATTGGTGAATTCGTAATGGTAATTATTCATGCCTTGGCTCACATCAAGGCAGGAGATTTGACAGATGATCAAGATATCCAGTTTATGAGAACCTTTTACATGGTCAGTTTATTTCACTTTTTCATTGTGATTATTGGCAAAATTATTTCATGACTATATTGCTCCTATGTTTCCACTACAGTCAAACTTGTCTAGGGCAGCCTCCTTTCGTTCCCGTCAAAAGTGCTGCCATAAGCAATAAACTGCCTTATACATATTTGACATTTTTAATAGAGAACAGAATTTTATATCCCTTATTACCAGAGTTACCACTGCAATCTACAAATTGACATTAATTTAACCATGAATTACGCCCACTCAATCCAGATTGTTTCAGATGGATGTTGGTATAGACGGGGTAATAATTCATAGAATTTACACATCAAAATTAGAATATGACAGTTTTTTCAAAAATATAAAAAACTATTTTTAAAAATTGGGTAAATAACATCACAAGGGTTAAATATAAAATTGTATATCTTAATTTATTGTATATATATAGTTACGTAACTTTGAGAGTATAGATTTAAAGAAGAATTCAATAATAAATCAAACAAGCACTTCAGTAATATTTAAGAATGAAGACCCTCTCATAACTCACATCATTCAATTGCTCTCAAAAGACAAATATAAATTGCTTGAAAACCACCACCTCCCATTTTTAACTAACCTCAATCATAAAAGACAATTTATAACACTATAGGGTAATTATTATATTATTATTAAATCTCAACTTCTAGATGAATATTACATTTAATAACCACCAAATCCACAGCCAGAGAACCTAAGTTTAAACCAATTCTAACTTTTATAAGCTTTATTAGCTCATGATATCTTCTAACTTTTTGATTATTATAGCAATAGCTCTTAGTGACTAATTATCTGCATCAGAACACAATAGCATATTGGTAATAATTTAAAAACCTTGATACCAATCATTAGAAATCTCTAAAACAGAAACATAACATTATTTTTTTTACAGCTCCAATCAGATTCAAATGATAGGCAATATAGCTAGTAATTTATCTCACAAATTAAAGTCTTAAAGACTAGATTTAGAAAGCCACCTACATACAGATAATTCTTAATTATTATAATTTCAATCAGGTTCAAATAATAAGTAATAGAGGCCTAGTCATTAATAAACCTCACAATTTATATTTTAAAAGACTAGTTATAAAAGCTACCTACTTTCAGACAATTCCTAATAATGAAAGGAAGCTAATGGCTACATGATTTAGATCTGTCACTGAAAACCATAAAAATATTCCTTTCAATTTAGCTTACAACCTTGATCTGAACAAGGTGTGTCATAATCATTAGAACTATTATTGAGCTAAATGGACCTAAAAGAAGGGTTGGCTTTGATCTATGTACTAGATCATAATTTAACAACAATGATTATGAAGTATCTGACCCAGAGAATATCATGATGCTAGATTCAATCAAGAGCAAAACCCAGAGCCATACCCCTAGGGAAACCTTCAGCCAAATTTGAGTAACGAATTCAATGTATGAAGGAAGGAAGGACCCTTACGAGATGTTATCCCTTCGATGCCTATTGTCTAACTACCAAGAAAAGCCTTTTGAAGCCAAGGAGAAAAGTAGTGCACAAAATCTGATGGTAGCTTTACCATTAGTACTCAGAAAATGAAATTAATTCTAATGAGTTCATCATCATTAGGTCACAGACCTGATATATGGGAAGAGCCAGTTTTATCAATACCTAATGTGTCGTAATTGAGGTACCAGTACAAGCCTACAATCTGCATCAAATAATGAGATTTAAAGTTAAAAGGGAATCAATCAAGGTCAAGGAAATCTTTTTGATTTTGATAGTCTGGCCTCCCTAGACAAGTTCAAAGACTTTTTGTACCAAAGTTACTGGCCATGGTCTCATTAGACTGGGGCCAGCTTGTACAATATTAAATGAGAGTGAAAAAATGACCATCAGACCTGGAAAGAGACTGCCATGGCAAGTAGCCGGCTAATGCAAGTGGCTGCTGACAAGTTTGACTCAGATACAATTTTTCAAATTTGCCTAATCTCTTTAAAAAAATATCTTTGATCCTCATTCATTTAATATTATTTGGTTTTGCCTTTAAAAAGTTTATATACTATATATATATTATCGATGGAATCATGAACTAATGTAACCCACATTAAACTACTTTTGCATGAGATAACTTTGAATTTTTTTGTAATTCATCTTATTCAAAATGGTATGATATCTGTAAATCATCACTATGAAAATCCTTTTCATTAAAATATTGATATGGCTTTTTAGCAGGTTATAAAACGTAATGAAAGTAATATCCGGACAATATTATTTCAAAATAAGGATACATGTGGGTTATGTCAATTTGTGATTACATTGACAAACATATTAATAACATAAAAAAGCAAACTGAAATTGAAAGTAAGATGAGTTTCAATGACACCAGAATTTTATTTTTCATAATAGGCTTTTAGAGTTGTATGCCAAGACATGTTCTTCTCAAGATCACGCAACACACCAACTGGTGATTCTCTTAATGGAGCAAGTATGATGGACAATAGGAGGGCACTAGAATCAGCCCTGACAGGTACCAGAAATCCAGATGACCGTATGAATGTTATTGGTGAACTGGTAGATATGAAAGTAGACATGCCCATTGGTGTTGACTATTCACAACAGGTAAGAAAATCATATGTGTAGGTAAGGCTTGTATAACTCTATATTTTGTTTGTTGGCTAAATCTGAGAAAAGGAATCTATGAATAAAACATTCAATTTTTGGCTTTACTGTTGAGGGCAAATCCTACTTCATATCAATATATGGGACCATAAATATATATAAAAATTGCTTTTGACATAAGCTTGAGTCAATGATATATCTTTATAATACAAAAAGAGTCCTAATTAATTTGAATGAAATATACTTAATTAAGATAACTTATTTGAAAATCAAAAACATTTTAATCCAACAGCGCATGTCTCAGAAACTGTATGGATATGAAACTGCTGCCAGCAATGCAAGGCTTAGACAACAATTGAATGCACAAGGTGGCTGTGCAACATCAGGAGACTTTGTAGCAGAACGCATGTCAGAACTGAAAGGACTGAAATCTCCCACTAGAAGTCCAAGAAGGTGAGAAACAAATGTACCACATGAGCGACAAGAAATTGAAAGTCAAATTTATTTTTTAAAAAGGAAATATATGACATTTGACTGAAGTACAACCGTCAAGTCAGACAAATTCATAGTGAAACTTTGGCTTTTTAATTCGTTGTAATGGAAATAGCTTCAAAAATGGATTTTGTATTAAGCAAAACAAACATTGACAGAAATGGACATCCATAATTATGCATAAAAGCAATTAAATATTTTATTCAATTTTGATATTTCTCTCTTATCTCTAGAAAGCTCATATATAATTAATGAGATTCATTTCCTCATGTCAAATTGATTTGTGTTTCAGTCCTGCTAAACATTCACGGCCATCCCCAGTAATTTCAGCTCCAAAAGACATCCTTGATTCACAGATCATGGATCTTCGCAGTAAAAATGACACCCTCAATGCAGAACTTGCTCAGGTGAATGATAGAGAATTTATGATTTTACCTTCTTGTTTTTTTCTAGAATGATAGTTTGTAATTTGGTTTATATTTCCCTTTTATGATTTTGTGTGTTTGTTTATTTGTCTTTAAATCATTTTTAAGTAGGTGTTTATTTTTTAGTATAGTTTTTTTATTTTTAGTGGAGAGGTTTTGGTAGGCATTTTTTTTTTTAATTTTGCTTCTTTCTCATATTTGAATAATATTATGTTAAAGGCTGTGCTTTCATAGGGCTTTTCTTTCTGCCAATTTCAGATCCTGAAGTCAGAGGCAGATATTCATGAGGGAATGTCAAAACTACCTGAGACGTCAGAAAAGATTGCACCTTTGAGAGAAAAACTGACTCAAACACTTCTCAGAAAAGAAGATTTAATCAGGACAGTATCCATCCTGGAAGATGAGATATATCAAAAGGAAAAGGCTGTCAAGAAACACAAATAATATACCTCTAAAGCAAAATAATCTTTCCCTTACATTCCAGATACCTATATAACGTAAATGATTAAAAAGATATTAATATATACAGTATGATATATCATATAGATTTGCAGTTTAATATTCACTGGATAATGAAACAGATTTATCACCAAGATGTATGCCAATTACATGACTACAGGCTTAGAAATTAATCAATTTATTGATATGAGTTACTTCAATGCACTAAGTGTTTAAATGTATAATTAACATAATTTGCTATATCTCAACAAATTTACTTGGTTATAGTGCAAGAACATCATTTTAAAAAAAGCTTAATTGGCAATGATAATTGCAGTCATTTCTTATGATTTCAATAAGTCATTGCCTTTTTTATTTTTTCAAATTGCAACTTTGTATTTTTGTAACACTGAATGAGTACTTTCTTGCTAATTTTTGTAAAACAATGTTGGAAATTATTCTGTGATAAAAATCTTTCCCTCCATTTCAGTCATATTTTATATGAGTTTTATTAACATTTTTATATACTGTTTTTTTTTTTTAATAGCTCCAGAACAACCCTTATTTTGGAGGATAATGAAGAGGGAGGGAAGGGAATAGATAAAATATATTCACATATTATCATTACCATTGACGTTGCTTCAAAAGAGAAGTAAAAAAAATATCGATATCATTATAAATCATTGCAAAGTAAATTTGTCATGTTTCATCCAATGCATATTGTTTTTTGTTGACTTTTTATGATGTTGTGCCTTCTTAATTATTTGGGTATGAAGGAAGATATTCTAAGCCTTTTATCAACTTGCTATAAGTTTTGTAAAGATATCCTCATTTTATTAATCTTTGTTCCAATGATATTTTTAATCCAATGATTTGTTATTGAAAATTCAAATAAATTTTGGACACAAAATTGGATTTGACAAAAATTAGCATATTTTTAAGGTCCTTACAGAATAGACAGATTAGCAAAGCATTTTAGGGTGAGCATGATGTCATTCTTTGGTCCTATTCATTAAATGACTGAGTCTTATGCAATGAAATATTTAAAAATACTTTCACTCATACGATTACTTACTCCATGTGTGTTTTGACATATAAAATGTAATTGCCCTATTTATTGACTTTGAAGAAAACTGAAGCATATCTGTGATAAAGATTAAAATTTTAATTGCTATTCTTCTTATGTTTTAGATTTTTTTGCATTAGTTGTTTATTTTTGTACTACTTTCTTATTTTTCTTCTCCAAAGCTATTCCTTTTTAAAAAGAAATATATGTTAATCAAGATATTAACATGCTGCTGTAGGTATTTTTAAAAATTTCATATTAAGATTTCATAACTTTTAAATTTGTTTTATCTCATGATCTGTAATTATAGATACATATTTTTTAATAAACTCAAAATGTTGGCTAATAATTCTGATTATGTTTTTTTAATACCTTTATCCATATTATGTTATATTGTTTGTTTTTAAGAAACTTTCAATGTATTTCTGTGTTTCGATATTTGAATGGCTGGTTACAAATTTTGTTATTATTCCATTCATATTTCTTATTCCTGTTTACTAATAAATGAATTTTTAAATAATTACAATTAAAATGTGTTTTTATTGTTCAGTAAAGCATGATTTACCCATTCATGAATACCATCAATAACACCTTACCTCCCTGATTGCATGCTCCTTGAAAGGGATCATTTCTGAAACATATCAGCCTAGTCAATGTTATCTTTCCGTATCTTCTTGGCCTAGCCATTATTCCTTTTTCTTCCATGTTTTCTTAAATTGCTGATTTTTCTTTGGTGTCTTTCGATGTGATCAAAGTAAGTGAGTTTATTTTGTTTCTTGATGTATGTGGATGGATGGATTGCCTTCTCATCCTATGTCAGGGTATAGGCCACTGACGATAGCCCTCCAACCATCTCTATCCTGTGCTAGCTCCGGAAGCCTATTCCAGGTGTATCCCCCTCTTCTCATATATTCCTCTATGGACCTCCTCCATGTTGTTCTTATTCTCCCCTTATTCCTGTGCCCCTGTGGATTCCATCTTAATGCTTGCCTTGTGATGCATTCTGGAGGTTTCCTTAAGGTGTAGCCAAACCATTGCCACCTTCTCTTTCCTTCTGCCTCAGAAATCCCATTCTTCCCCATAGCTAACCCTAACCCTAACCACCGCTACCTTTTCTTTCCTACATCCTCAGCAATCCTCTTCTGTCCCTTTCTTCCCCATAGCTCCTCATTCCGAATTATATCAGTCCATCTGATTCTCAATATCTTCCTCAGGCAAGCATTTACTTGTCTGTAGTTTGTTGAGGAGAACTTTGGTGAACTTCCACTTCTCACAACCGTACAGCAATATTGGCTTTATGTTTGAATTGAAAAGCCTACACTTGATCCTTGTTGAGATAGTTCTATCGTTCTAAAGCTTGTCCAAAGAGATGAATGCATTCCTAGCATTTAATATTCTTGCCCTGATATCTGCCTC
Source organism: Aegires albopunctatus (assembly GCA_032466395.1). Taxonomy (NCBI): domain Eukaryota; kingdom Metazoa; phylum Mollusca; class Gastropoda; order Nudibranchia; family Aegiretidae; genus Aegires; species Aegires albopunctatus. Next base: position 22,623 of record JASKDV010245408.1, read on the forward strand.
TGTTCCTCCAACTACATCTATGATGCTTCCTAAATTTGTGAAGGTGTCAACTTCTTCTAATTTTTGGTCCTTTACTTTAATTGTTTCTTTATTTGAAGAGCTTATACACTGAGAATTTTTTATTTTCTTGGATAGATATGTAGTCCTACAGAGGATGAAAGCTGTTCGATCACTGTAGTCTTTGACTGTAGTTGTTGCTGACTGTATTAAAGAAGGGCAATGTCATCTGTGAAGTCCAGGTCATCTAGCTGCTCCAAAAGTGTCCACTGAATTCCATTTCTTCTTCTAGCTGTACCTTCTTTCATTAGCCAATCTATCACAAGGAGAAATAAGAATGGTGACAAAAGCTACCCTGTCGGACTCCAGTATTAATATCAAAACTCTCTGAAAACTGTCCATCATGTAATACCCTGCAGGTAGTATGTACATCTCCTTTATCAGACTGACTAGTTTCTGTTTTATGTATGTAAGAAGTCATATTCTTATGGATGGTTTCTATACTTGATCTTCATCTAAACTGTTTCAATGAATTTATGAGTATAATGTTGAATTAGTTTATCATTACTGCTTAAAATTGACAGCAGTTACCAATCATTTAATAATTCCTTGACACAAAAATGAATTTATGAATTCGACTATTAATTTTCTCGAATGCACACACTTGGCATATTATTAATTAATCAGTCAATTGATTCCCTGTAATAAAAAAAAAAAGGATTAATGTTTTGTAAGTCTCTTTTAAACCAACTTAATTGCATATTTCATTGACTCACAAAATCCAACTCTGCCCATCAAATTTAATTCAAGAAAAGCTCAAGCCTTATATTTTAAAAAATTTGGTTGGTCAACCTTTGCAATGGTCATAAGTTTAGGGCAGAAGACCTTGGCTTCCTTCTTTCATGGTTTTATAAAAAAGTAAACATGAAGGAGCCATTGACTGAGATTACAGCCAGAACTATCTTCAAAGTTTTCCCCATGAATTTGTGCATTGATAGTTATTTACTTATTTTCACAGGTTTTTGCCTTAGGCTTTTGTAATATTATAGATTTAGGATTTATGAAGGATGACAGACTTGCTCTTGGAATGTACAGCTACCATGTGGTCATGAGCTTTGCTTTTATGGGGTCAATTTCTTCCAACCATAATCCAGTAGTGGGTCAATAGCTTTGTGGTTTAAGATGTTTCAGATTCAAACCTTGGTTTCAACACTTTTTGCTTTAAGTCCTAGGGAATAGTATTAAACCCAATTTTTCTCACCCCAGCTACAAGTAAAATTAATACTGTCCAAGCTGGAGGTATAACTCTTAATAACTATCATCTTTTCTAGGATTTTCACCTGTTTGGCTTTCAACCAAGGATTATGGGACATAATCTGGTGCATATTAAAGGAGTTTTATCTAAACTGATAACCCAGTAAGAAAACCAAATGAGAAAGATTGTTACAAAAATAGAGCCAAAAATAATGCAAGAATCCTAATGTTGATAATGATTATGTTTTTCAAGAAACTGCTATTCTAGGAACAAAGCCAGGATATCATTTTCTTCAATAAAGCAGCTTAACACATGGACTATTAATCTTGCCAATCATGTAGTCTTTATAAGCAATGAAAACCTTTGGATGCTTTTCATACCTTTTTTTCTAAATTCTAGGCAAGACACAATTTCAAATTATTGTAATTTGAAGACTTAAGTCAAATGCATGTACCCATGAACACTTACACACATTCACACAAAGCTGTCTTAAAATTCTCAAGGATCATCATTTGAAGATATTGAAAACTAAAAGTATAAGTTTCTTATAAAAATGTTTATTCTGTGGATTGTGTAGACTATAATATAACACGATACAGACTCCAATAGGAAGAAAGGGCTTTTCAAAATCATAACCACTTTTTTATACTTTATAAAAAAACTACAAATGAAAACTAAATGAACATAATAAAACACAGTCAAACAGAATGATTTCTTGGAAATAAAGCTTTAATCTAAAATCCAATGATCAGCAACTATTAAATTATAAATTTGTAGGTCTATTATCATAATATCAGATCTAATCCAGCAACAAAAGTCGCAACCACTCAAAGATGTAGTTGTGAGAATAAGATAGACAAAAGATAACATTAAAATATATAAATATAAATGACAATTTTATAGAGACAGAAGAAAGACGTGAAAATCATATGAATTGTTTCTGTATGACTATCTTATTGCATATGAATTTAGATGGAATCCAAAAGAATATTAAAAAATGTTGTTATTCTTAAAAAACTTCTAAAAGAACTTACATAAAATATTCAATTTCTCACTTTCCTTTATAAAATGAAATCTGCACAAATTCTGCTGACTTTTATTTTGTTGAGAAAAGTAATATATTACAACTGGTTTGAATTCTTTTTTTAAATCTTTTGAAGATATAAATGGTATAATTGGTATCCAACACCATGATTACATGACAAATAGTTCTAGTATTATATTTTTAGGTTAGGAATTTTAAAATATGCGTTGCTTGCTTGAATTTAATTTGATATCAATAAAATGAGTAGTACGAGTTCATAAGTATGATTGACTATTGGATATAAACCATATACCATGTAAACAAGCTTCTGATATATCATACATACAAGCAGTCAACTAGAGCATTCCAAAAATGTCTAAGAAAGTTCACAGCATACAGCATAAATTTGTCAGACAATAATATAGCGAATATACAATTATAAAAAAACATTTTTCATTATAAAATATTTGTTATTTTGTTATATAAAAAGAGATAGCACCATTGAAATGAGAGTTTCTCATAAATGAGACATCAGATATAGAACTAGCTGTAAATAATTACCAGCACAATTGAACATTAGAAATATACATCATATCAATATTTAAAAAAAAAAAACACAGGAAAAACAATTTATCTAGAATCTAGATATTTTAAAAAATCCAATTTTTAAAAAAGCTAACCAATCAAAATCAGAATATCACTATAATCAAAATGTATTGTCATCACTAATAAATATTAACATGAAAAATTGTCAGGATTTTATTTCAATTTCTAAAACTTTATTCAAATTCCCTTTGACTAGGGTACTGATCAAGGGATAAAAATTTCCTGTTTCTTTTGAAAAAGGAAACAATAACAAATTGCTATCAGTCTAATTTTTCAAAAGAAAATTTTAATTAGAAACGTTTAATACATCATGCATATAAAAATTTAGAGTTATCATTTTTCACCTTATTAATAATAATAACTTAACTCAAACCGGATACATTAAAAATAACGTTTTCTCTTAATTTTAGAATGAGATTACTTTTCCAGAGCATTTGAAGTATTTGTTACAATTTGTTATCTACATTTATTTCTTTTGATTTAAAACACTTTAATAATCTTTACAAAAGACATGCAAAATGGATTTAAATAGAAGCTTATAGGGCCACTTAATTACAAAAGGAGAAGCAGATTACAGAGAAAATCATCACCAAGAAAGATAGAGCCAATACATTGCTTTGAATACAAATTCCATTATTGTTACGTACAGAAGAATTGTTTGAAGTGACTCAAGTTATAAACTCTAAGAAATGATCTTTGGTTTGAAAATATTATTTACAGCAAAGAATTTGGCTGTAATATTGTTGTTCTGAAAAAATTAGACAATTTGGCATTAAGTCCTTGATTACAATAAAAATGAGATAATACAAAGAAGTATAATATCAACTACCTCAAATAACGGCATTGTTTAATACAATAAGCATGAGTAGAAAGTCCTCAGCATACTTTCTACATCATTTATTTACTGTTACAGTTTGAAACACAAATTCCAAATAAATGGAATTTATCTTATTGACATTTCATTTAAGTGAATGTTTTTATGGATTGTTAGAATATTAATAAATAAGTAATATCTATCTACTGGAACTGACCAATAGGGAAGGGAAAATTATGGGCAACTTTTTATCTTGACAATTTTTAGTATGATAAGATTTAGATATAAATTGAAACATTCTTTAAATATGGTATCAAGCCTGAAGATTGATACAAAATTTCAATTTTCTAAAGTTATTTATTGAAGAACTTTGCAGAAAAAAAAATTAGATCAAAATTAAACAACTAAGCAAAATGTCAATCATGAATTTTCCTATATTTAATCAATAAAAATTCAGCTATTTATAAGGAAACAACATTTTTATGCTAAAACTTGGCGCTTGACCTTGGATCTAACAACTTGCAGCATGATCAATTTTCGAGCACCGAATTTGTCTCCCAAGGCCACAATGGTACCTTTGTCCCTGCTCATTGTTATGTAGAAAACATCTACTCCTGCATTGAAGGCACAGATTTCCTGACCATTGCGCAAACGCCACAAACGAATGGTACCATCCCTTGATCCAGACACAATAATTTCATTGTCAGCTGAAATTGCAGCACACCAGACCTGAAGTTTGGAAAAACAAGAGAAGAATTTGAAATTGTGATAGAGTTTAATCAATCCGCTGATCCCTAAAGCTGAAAATAGAGATCATAATTAGCATAGTAAAGCTTTTGTACTTTTATTTGTGGATCAATATGACATCATAATTCTTAGCAAACTGAGTTATAAAGCTTATCTCATATGTATATTATAATAATATTTATTCTCTTTTTCCTCTTAATCTAGTAATCTTCACTAAATGATGCATATTATATCTGTGTACAATGTACTATAATATGTATGTTATTAATGTCG
>JASKDV010245409.1:0-16679 GCA_032466395.1 Aegires albopunctatus
AGAGAGAGAGAGAGAGAGAGAGAGAGAGAGAGAGAGAGAGAGAGAGAGAGAGAGAGAGAGAGAGAGAGAGAGCTATTTTGCCATTATTATGCCTGTGCCGTTCAATAGGCCTGAAGCAACGCTAAAGGGGGTACTGGCCTGAAGCAACGACCTCGTGTACTTAAAGGAGGTTACGTCTGTCGCGCGTCATATATGGTTACATGTAAACAACAAAGTGCAGCCGATATGTCGCGCGGAATAGCATGACGTTCTAATGTAACTTCACCATTATTCTTATGATCGATGGGACTGGGAGGACCCGAACTGGGTGCATCCATGGCTATCGTGACACTGTCTCTTTACTCCCCGAGGGTTACGGGTTCATCCGATGTCATCCGATGTCTTTTATTGTACATCCCCAGTAATAATAACATAAGGAAAGGAAGCGTGTTTATGGGAATTTCAAAACCATTTATCTTACCAAGTTTTGTTGTTGTTTTTTCTCGTTTTTTTCCCAGGTTTTCTTTCAGTTCTTATATATACCGTAATACAGTCTCGTGGTCCTATGCTAAACACCCGTGTGAACAATACCAGTATACAACTTGGCCGTCTCTGTTTTAGTATTTAGTAGATCTGAGTGGTTTTACCGTCTTCCTCAGCCACGTTACCGGCGCGTCATTAATGTTGTTGTTGATACATGGCAAAGGTTAAAGAAGAGGGAGGATAAGAAGTGGTATAATAGGCCGTCAAAATTGTGTAGAAATTAAAATGTCAGCGTTGTAAGCTCTAACATAAAATAATAATTAAATCCTAGTACATGTAGTAGTAGTACAATGCCACAATAAGTAACAGTAGTCGTAGAAGGTTAGTAGAAGTAGTAAGAGGAGGAGGCAGTCTAACTTTAGGAGGGGGACGAGATGGGGTGGGCCTCGGTTGGGGATTTTGGGAACTGTATTTTTAGCAGCGTTTTCTTCTTTTTAGCGGTTGCGCTAAAGCAAACATATTCAAAATGTTCTGAACATGGTAGTGCTAGTGTGCAGCTGTTTTCGACTCTTTTTTTATTATTGCATTACATTGAAGATCATGACCGGTTTCTTTGATCACCCGTTTGAAACCGTATCCATAAATCAGGAAAGTCAACTCTAAACAATGGCTACTATTAGATCCTCCAAAAGATTTGGTAAAATCAAAGTAGACCTGGAAAATCTAATTTATTTATTATGCTCAATGCTCTACTATTTTATATCAATTCAAATATTTAAAATACATCCAGTATCAAGCCCAATATATTATTATGGATGGATGAGAGGATTAAGTAAGGAGCGTTCTTATATAGCACGTTACCACTAAGTGTGCTCAATGCGCTTTACAGAGTATCCCTGACAGGCCATTGCAATCCAAAATCCTTCTCAACCCCCCAGGGGGCATACAGAGGGGCGACCCGATGAAAGGCACTTCACTCTAGCATACGTAACTGACAAGATTTTCTTCTACCTATAGCCAGGTGCCCATTTTACACCTGGGTATGGTTAGGAAATGCATGTAAAGAGTCTTTCCCAAGAACTCAACATCGCACCCAACCGGGATTCAGATCTCTAGATCACCAGCCCAAATGTCTACCACTAGATCACGATTATTGAGCTCCTTTCACTTAAACATGCCCCTCCTCAATGATGGTGGAACCCTCTCTGATTATGATTTTCTTTTGGACCAGCAGATGGCAATGATATGTGATTATTTATCAAGGTTTAACATTTGATAATGAAGTCTTGAAATGAAAAGAGGCCCCGCCCCGATTGGAGTAAATGTGAGGGTGCAGGGGAAAATCCTTTACATCCACCCCAAAATGAAAAATTTAGATAATCATTGAACCTAAATTTCTTATCTTTTCTGAGCATTTTACAGTTTATTTAAGCTTAATATCAGTTCAAAAGTTATTGGAATTTTAGTGCAACTGGGAAGCAAATTTCAATTTTGAGAAAATTGAGTTTAAATTTGGAAAACAATAATAAAAGGAGATAGATTGCCTCACAAAAGCACAAAATTAAACCTCATTAAAGGTTGTTATTGTAATGAATATTTTAACAGGATCAAGATTGATAATGGGTCTATCAGATTCTATTAAAACCAAAATTTCACTTGAAATGTCATATTTTGACTTTGAAAGACCCTAGCATGAAATTAGCTTTTGCGAGATGCGACTGGTTTTCCTGTGCCAAACACAACACACAAGAGCAATGCCTGTAACCTAATATAGTAGAAGGAAAAAGAACAAAATAATTAAAACGATCTCACCAAAAACATTGAGGAAACACATGGAAACAATAATATTATCATGAATCGTCATATCGTGACTGGGTTTATTATTATATTTACATTTTGTTGTTTTCAATTTCTTGTATGTGTAACACTAACACCAATAGGAATCATAAAACAAGCAACCCATACAGCCTTTTCTACCGCCCGCTGGTGGGAGGCATTGCTTTAACTTCATGGAATAAGCAATGAAGAGGGCCATGATTACATAATGTGTGATGATGATGAAGATAATGATTTTAATGACAACAACAGTACCGGTATTATTAGTCATTAGCAATTGCAATAAGGAACATTAGAATGATAACAAAATACATAATAACAATGATAGGGTTGCCACAATGTTGCTTAAGTCAAAGACACAATAATCAGTCACTTAATTCCTTCAATTCCCTTCTTTTATCCTGTGGCATGGCTGTTGAGAAGTAACAAAAGCCAAGAGAAAGAAAATTTGGAGGGCCAAGAAAAGAAAATGTTTAAAAATTCAAAGGCCAGAGGAAAGGCCCAAAAGGGGGACCAACTGAGGGCTCTGTGGCAACCCTGTAAATGTAAAAACAATGATAACAATAATTAACCATGATGATGATGATAATAACTTTCATAATATATATCATATAAATACTAAAATTATGGCAATACCAAAGGTTTGAAAATGTCAAATGGGTAAATGAAAGATTACACATGGATATTCTGTAAATTTACATACAACATGATAAAAACAATGCCCATATCTGAGGTTGAAATCTGTTTTACTTAGTGAGTTGGGGAATGTTAAGCCTACAACTAAGTGTCATGTACACAAATTAACAGACTCAAAGTCAGAAGATTATTTACATTTTAAAGAGACAAAATTCCCTCAGCAACTAAATTAGTTGTTGACTAATTGGTTTTTCTCATTCTCATTACTTTCACAAAGAAATTCAAAAGCATTAGGAATATAATGATTCTTCTCTTTCTAGATATTATGAGAACTTTGATAACAAAGTATTTCTAATACCATAAGGATGAAAGATTGTGAATTTTGTTATGTTTTGTATTATCTCCACTGTAGTATATACATGTATAATATATATGTCTTGTTTTAGCCTTGCTTTCTTGCCTCAGTGTTGGATCATTGCATGAATGTAAATATAATAACATTTTTGTTTTTCCCATGATATAAACATTATTGACTGATGTCCTTCTACATATACGATATATATGGATGGTATTTTTTATGTTACTTTTATTCTTCGATGGCATACCAATAACATCTTTTTCGATTACCCTTTGCATATAAAAACTACATCGTTGCAAGTTTAGAAGTTTAGGAGAGAATGTAGAAATGGAGATTGAAGAGTTGTAATTTAGAGTAAATTCTATACAATGGTACATTATTTTTTCAAGTGCAGTCCCATCCTCTATGCGCAACAGACCATGATAATGAATTTGGAGTGATGGCAGCACATGCAACATAATCAGAGATGTCAATGTAAGAAACCTGATTTCTGTTGCCGTTATATTGCTACCAAATGAAATATTCAACATGACCGATATTATAAAAATATGAAGTTGTGAGGATAATTCAGCAATTTATAAATGTACATTTCTTAAAAGCAATATAATGGCAAAAGAATGCATTGGAAAGAGATTCTCTCATTTAATATAAAGACGATGTGAGGCATTGATAAATTTAATAAAAATCCCTCACAGTGCTCTTCTTAAAGTTGATTACTTATATGCTGTAATGACTAACCCTACTCATGTCATTGACCACCTGATTTCAATTAGAAATTATGCAATCAACATCATGCCAGGTACAGTCTACCTACATAAAAGCACTCATAGTACATAATATATTAAAAAAAATAGAGAAGCATTTTTTTCCTCTTTGCATTAATGGTTTCCCATTCTAAGTTACCTGTGAAATGAAGAACCAGTGGAAGTGTCACTTCACACAACAAATTCACCTCTCAGGCATATCAATAATCACTCATGCACTCACTCTTTCTCTCCACCACAAAAACATTTACAATAATAGTTAATCTGTTGCAGACCACATCACTTTTATCAACAGAAACGCCTTTACAAAACCATAGCCCACAAATACATGTCATTAAATAGAAACAGTATTGCAAAATATGTTACAGTATGCTAATACATTGGTATAGTAAAGTGGCCGATAGGACAAAATACAGTAGAAACCTGTTAAACCAAAATTCAAGGAACTGTTGCTTTTATTTTGGTTTAAACATGTATCAATAATAATTATAATAATTATAATAATAATATAAACAAAATGAAATAATTTTGATATTTTTTCGATTAAGGCCTTTTTAGTCTTCTAACAGATTTCTATTGTATGTCATCCTTCTTAAAGTCTTCATTCATAAGTTTTTGCAACCAAATAAATCTAGGTGATTAAATCAAAATTTGGGATTTTTGCTTCTAGATCTGGCTAGATCTATGAAATTGTCTAGTTTGTAAATAATAATATATTCATGATCTCCGAGCAAAGTCAGAATAAAGGTTATGATGAACTCACAGATAGTATCATCTTTCCCAAATTGAACACAACAAATTGACGGATGACCTTCTTTCCAAGATCAGCAAAGGAATGGAATGATGTACAAGAAGAAATGGCCTCCACTCAATACTCCCATTTATGCCATGTATTGCGAACATGAAGCATTGATAGGCCATATTTCTTTATGCTCGTTTATATGTGAAATGCAATTATATAATATCCATAGATTGCAAATTATAACTCTATAATGCATGGATGGTAGACAAATTGGCTAAAAAATTGTACTGTCAAACTTTAAAAGTAATTTTCTCTGCTTCTAATTTTTCATACCTACCATCTTGCATCTTGAGAAAGCCATAACTATAAAATCATTAGAGATATTGGCTTCAAATAAAAAGTAAAATTTTCAGAAAAGATAAAATAAGGAAACACAGTACACTTGATTGATCCAAATACGTGTTTTCCTGGAACACCACAAATAATTATGTTGTGTAATTCATTTTGATGTTCATAAATAAGAACTCAAAATTTATAATGATAGCAAAGTACTTTTATCAGCAGAAATGAGCAAGTGAACTGATTTATTTTAAATCAAGCTGTGTATTATTCTACATGACAGAGCTGAATTGATTTCTCAAAATAGCGCTGATGTTTGCTCCCCTCTATTTGGTCATGCGGTGACAATCTCATTTTCTACACCTTAAAAAGCTGACAAAAGAACTGTCTCAAGAAATCAGGTATTGTGGAGAGTTATATATATTCAAATGAACAGCAGTCATTTCAGTACGGTAAACGTTTGGTATGCAAGATGTAACAAAGTATGGCATTGTCATACTGATATTTTCATAATCACCTGAGACAGAGAGGTACGAATGATGAAACAAATAGGCCTACCAAATCAAATTCTACGAGGGAAAATGTCTATTATTAGACTTTTTTTACACAAGTTTATTTCACCCTGCTAAAACTGTCTGGAAAAACTATAGCTATACAGAATGAAGAAAGTTACAACCCAGACCATCATGTTAAGTGATCACAAAGTTCAGAGAAGAAGATATTCTTGTTAATATATCATAAATTACAAGGAATGAAATACAGCCTTACAAATTTAGGTAAACTTGGTAGATCTGATCATATGCAGTGGGGAAAAGATAGCATAAAGAACAACATTGGTATCAAAATTAGTGATTATATTTATGAGGCAATTAACACAAATTTAGAAGAACACATCATTTACAATATTTAGCAGGGCAATGAGGTGACATCCCCATTCTACCATCAAAAGAGGTGTCTTGTTATAATGTTGGGGCCTAATTTTATCAAAGGCTAACAATGTGATCTTCAAAAGTAATAATAAGGAAATACTTAGGATGCTTTATGAGCAAACGATGTCACTTTGCCAACTGCATCACTCAAGTGAAAAATTCAAGACAAACAAGTTTCCTGCATTTAGAATCCTTCATACCACACTATTGCAATTATATTCAACAAATCATTTGGCCAACATCTACCTTATAATGTAAGCTCCTTTAATTTTGACATCCCTATTATAATTTTAGGCTACATTGTTGAAAATAAGAAAAGCTTTATGCTCTCGTGAAACAATATGATTCCTTCATGTCAGGGATGAAATGAAGCTGATTTTATTTCTGTCTGTTCATTTCTAGCATGTAGATTATTAGGTTGCTTCTCTCATTTGAGAAAAAAGAAAAAGTTGCATTATACAAATATCATAATCTAAGTTATGATAAAGATATAAACCAAAACGATAACAGAAAGTTTGCTAGATGAACCATTTTTGTCATTTTGAGGTGTGTTGAAAGGTCAATGTTTGTTTTTTTTAACTCCAGGATTAAATAAGAGCATGACACATTAGTTTTCTATCACACATAAACTATCATTCACATGCAAACAAAGTCTCTACCTCAGAAAACATCTTATTTTTCCACAACTCCTAAAATTTTCCACCACCCAAATCACACTCTGAAATACTCAGGCGCCACTGCCTACTAACACCATTTGGTAGCTATAAAGTTTCGATAACATTGGTGAGAACATGTTTTACAACAAAGGCAAAGGCAGCGAGTCCCACCACAACCAGCATATTGGTAACTGTACCCCGCAAATACCACCTGGGTCCAGCATCATTTACAGCATCAGCCCCAGGACCATTGTTGACACTATTGCTGTTATTAAGACCAGCGACAGACTCTGTTGACTTCTTGTACTCTTCAGCTTGTTTGCGTAGTCGTTCTTTGATTTTCTGAAAGGATAGAAATTATATTTTCAAGAGAAAATAAGTTTCAGAAGGCCATGGATTAGAGACTTACTTAAGGAAAAACAAGAGTAATATATTGTAAAAGAGGAAAATAATGAATGCCTACTGGCCCTTTAAAAAAAGAACCTGGCAAAATATTAATAAAAGGTAATCCACGTGAGATATGAAATTTCGAAATCGATCTGGAAATAAACAAAGAAAATATCAGACATTTACAAAATGTCGCCCTCCTCGTAAAATACATTTTTCAGTATGATTCAAAAAGTTCTGGAGAACATGCTGACATTGCTTCAGGGAAATTTGCTGAATCTCATTTCTTCTGTAATTGTAATCTTGTGGCGATAAGATGTTTTTCAAGTATCCCCAAAGGTAAAAGTCAGGGGGATTGAGACAAGCTCAGCGGTCAGCTAAATCACAAATTGCAGTATTTCTGTTTTTGTCCTCAAACCAAAAAAGCCAATAATTTTCTGTTGACTGAAGATGACCCAAACCATAACTTTTGCTTCATTGACATACTTTTTAATCATTTCATAGATTCCCAATAATAATGACATAGCCGTTGAGTTAAAATTGGGCTTCATCCACAAAACCATATTATTTCACGCACAGATGGGTGTTTGTCGAATTTCCCTTTCTCATTGACAAGTTCTGTTGAATTTTGATATGGTAGGGCTTTAGATTAAAATCAATTTTCAGAATTTATCTCAGGGATTCTTTGAGAATGTTTAAACTTACACGCGACTAATTTCTTAGGTGCCTCATCAACAGACTATTGAACTCATTAAACTTTATCAACACTGATTGAGCTTTATGGACAATGGGAATATGCTATAGGAATCATAGAGCAATCATGAAACAAAATTCAAGACTACTACATCACCAAAAGTAACAATGAAGTAGCAGGATTTGAAATTGATTTTGGTAAGAGCCCAACTAGGAAATAGATCCAGTAATAATTTATTTTTTTCTTTTAAAATTGACTACTGCAATGTATAAAAATAAAACATTCGTCTTTATTGACCACACGATTAATGTGTGATTTAACATGCGCTGGATGAGGGAGGGGGAATTCAAGTAATATGTTATCTACTATTACTGTGCAATGATAATGAGCCCCTCGTAAATTATCTATATATACCGTATCTAGTTCATTAAAGGAAAGAGAGAGAGAGAGTCTATACATGTACTTTCAATCACAGACCAATGTTTGACCGTGAATTGTATGGCGTCCGTCAGATCAAAATGACATGGCGTTGTCCAGAACAAGCTTTAAATGTGCTAGCAGTTCTGCAGGATAGACTATACTATAGTGCACATTTTTCTTGGATTTGAAGGATATGTGTTAGTTATTCTTCTTTCGTTCTTGTGAATGTGATGGGTTGAAATCAAACATGTGGCGGGACAGCAAAAATGTACCTGGTAACACTGATTGGTAGATCCCCCAAAGGCTGGGAAATGTGAAAGTAGATCCCATGTCAAACAAGGTTGAGCACCCCTGACTTAAAACATTTGTTAAAGATAGCTGCAATTTTGTTGTTGCCTGCTATGTGCATGTTATAGGGTGCATTGCTCTTCAATGCACCAAGTAGTTTGAAGTAATTATACTCTCGATGAGCCCATTACAATTAGTAATTGGTGCTAGATTCTATGGTTTTTTCAGTGAGGTGGCCTAAAAAATCAAAGTTTAACAAAGAAATGAAACAGACACACACACACGTATCCTGAAAAAAAATAGAACAACGAATAGTGTGTAATCAATCAAATTACAGTACTCACCTCCACGACTTCTGGGAAAAGTTCACAGAATGTTTTGTTACTCAAATTGTAGGCACCACTGGCTACTGCAAGTTGCCTTTTCTAGTTGAATTGTAGAGGGTGAAAATAAAAAATATAAAGAGAAGTTTGGTACTATTCGATAATAAAGCGACTGAGGATAAAATGAATTAAGAAGTCATTCCACAAGCAATATTCATCATCATCCTTCCTTTATGCCCCCTTTAGAGCATAGCGTTGACTAAAGCAATAGTAAAAGATGTTTAATGAATGAAATAAACCCAAGAAATGTAGATAAGATACATTAGAAAAAAATTTTGATTCAGGAGGGAATGGAACCACTGATTCGGCAATGACAAACAGCCTCTGTGTTGATGGATCAAAGTATTTCCATTCAAAAGCAAATCAATTCAGTGCTGTTACCGCGGTTGCATCCCATTTTCTACTGCATCACTGATTTTGGGAATTAATTTATACATTAAATGCAATTAAATATTACTTGTCTAAAAACCCCTTTATAATAACAATGATAAAAGCAAACATGGCCCATAGGACCAGAGCTTAGTCCCTTTTCAATGGAATACTACATGCCACTTTGTTGTAGATTATAACCCCAGCTTTTAAGCTGCTACATATCATTGACCAAGAAAAAGTGAAGTAATTTGTGATAAGAGTCTTTCCCACGGAAGTCATGTTGAGAGTAAAGGGAGTTTGGAATTTAACCCAAAACACAATCGTTTTAAATAGCCATGAAGCCATCAACAATGCTTAACTCAAGTGTTTTATCTTAAAATCAAAGTAATAGAGAGAATAAACATTCCCTAGGCCATATTTTGCTTTTTAATTTTTGGTGAATAAGGATGAGAATGTTTGTGAGCTCAGGTTCTACTCTTTCTCACCTTTACCAATTTGATACAAATTTAATCGACCAACCTAATGGTAAAAAAATGAAAAAAAAAATGAGGTAAGTCTAAAGCGAAGTCACAGAATTAGAAAATTAAAAAGTGTGTTACCCCACAGCAAGATACACTGTAAGAAAGGTTTTGCATAAATATTTTAAATGATTCTCCTTTTCATTGAGGAGAGGGAAAGTATTAAAACAAGCAGAATAATACCAGATTTATTAAAAGGAGAAGAACAATACCAGAATATTCAAATTCATGGAACAATGAATGGTTAAAATAATAAACGTTCAATAAAAGTACACAAGTATGTTCACACTTACTGTATAAAGACTTGTATCAATACTCCCTAATGTTGGACTCTTTTCAAGCTGAATAATCAAACAAAAAAGAAGGAAGCACATGCTGTAGATCCTAATAATCTTTAGAAATTTACATGATTGCTTTACAATAGTTGATAAAACGCAAAAAATAACAACAAACAAACCCCAAACCAAAAACAAATACATTTATTCTATTCATTCGATTATTTCATCATGTCCACTTTTAAAGAATAATATTTTTTACTTATTGTAATTCACAATGTACAAGTAAATTTATGCAAATCGTTAGCCCCAGAAAGTATTTAACTTTAAGAAAATCATGTCTAATTCATTATGTTACCACTGTAATACTTGTTAAAAAAACTATTTAAACCTGTAACACTCAGGTTAAGTAAGTGAATTTAAGGTCCCAGCTTTCATCTCATTGGAATTTTTATTTATTCGGGACCATGACAATCTGGTAGTGAATCATTTTACATCACAATTAAGCAGTGAACATTCTAGTTAACCAATATAATTTTCATAGAAGGAATTCCGTCCCAGCTGATTCGTCCATATTAACCATATATGTTCCAAATGTTTATGCACTGATTTAGAATTCATGGACAGAGAAACAAGGTTATCTTGATGATTTTTTCATTTATTAATCGAAAATGCAAAAGATTTACCATAAAACTGAGGAGGCCAGTGAGAATGGTAGACACAGACCAGGCAGGATTCCAGGTATCTGGATGAAAATCACTTATAGACAGACACAACCTGAAAGCCAGGGAAAATGTCATCAAGATAAATCACTACAATACAAAGATTGAAAATGAGTAAGTGCAAGTAACATTATGGATGATTTTACATTATCATTAGCTATTTTAAGTTTAAATGGAGGAGAAGCTCAAATGATTTCCAATCATCTTTTCGGATTGGTCAAATCATACTTAATAGGATTTTAAATAATTACGTGCTCCCTACAATATACAACTTATACAAGCCTCATGCATCCAGTTATTTTTGTTGTTGTGAAAACTATCTGAGGTCAGAAATGCAATTATGGTTTGATGTGATGTATGAGAAATGTTTTATTCTGACTAGGCATGTACTTGCAGGCTCTAACTATTTAAAATCTTTATGGGATGGGAGTCCTTTAAAAGGATGCATTTCTAAGGGTGCCTTTGCCAGGATTTGAACTGGTGAGGATGGAAAATGGTGTTCTTTTTGCTTGGAAGCATTCTTTATGTAGCTCTACACTCGGACTTTATTTTCCAGATATACATGTATTTATACAAATAAGACAGTCAATTAAATCAGTCACCACAATTATCCATTAAGCATGAGGAAATCCTAAGAAGTCAATCTAATACAGTCTTGAAAATAAATTATAATTCATGCAATAATCCTATTTGATTGAGGCCCAGTTTTGTGAAATTAATGCTGGTCTCAATGAATTCATGTACCGCATCTCGCTTTCTTGATAGTCATCATTAGCAATGATATGTTTTCTCTTATCTGAGAAATAAGATGTACTTTTAATCCATCATGATGCAAAAATAAGTTTAAAAAAATGTCATGGATGACTCAAGTTAACACTATTACAGTACTAGTCGGCTATAATCACGGTAGTCGGTCGAGGACCGAGCCGTGCTTATAGGCGATGCATGCTTATAACCGATGGTGCATTAAGATGTCGACAATTTCATAGTTGCATTCCCTGGTAAAAATTTTTGGGCTGCGTCCCTAGATTTTAATTATCGGCTTATACTTATACAATGTAGGCCTACTACTGGTGTGTGAACTGTTGTTATTGTTTGGTCTTGTTTTGTTTTAATTTAATTGTTTTAAACACCTCCCACACACATAATAAATGCTAAAATTTGTACACATACACAATGAACAGACAAAGAGCAGCTGCAGTCCTCGCATCTTGTTGAGCTATTATCCTAATGACACATACCCGGTATCCGGTCTTTGCAGACTACGTCTCTCTCTCTCTCTCAACATGTGCTGACAACCTACCCTTCCACACACGCAGACACACTACAGCATCTGGTTTTTCCTTATTGTTAACATGTCACAGGTTTGATAAGGCAATAGAGTTCATATATAGGAGATTTCGTATGACTGCTAAGGTGATTTTTTTTTTGCACACACAAGCAGCGTCCCTCCAATCTCTATCACACATGTACACTAACTCCAACAAGCATGCGAACTCTCTCTCTCACACATGTACACTAACTCCAACAAGCATACAGACTCTCATCTTATACACGCACACAGAACTCTCTCCCTCTAACACATGCAGTCACCTACTCTTCTCTACCTGCAGACGACAAACACACCCTCCTCTTCACACTTTTCTATCATGCTCACAATCATAGTCCAACAGGTTACGTTCCGATCCTTGTCAGCTTCTGGTCCTAATAATCTCCCTTCTCAGTACATGTGGGCCTACGCAATAAGTGTACAACGTCAGCACCTGACTATCAGACAATGCCCAAGAATGTTTTCTGATAAGAACAAAACGCGTTCACCCCTTAGATTTAGAGGTGTCTGTTGTATACAATTTTGGGGGGATGGAGAATGGGTGTTGGAAACTTGAGCGTGTTTATATGCGATGTAGCCATGCTTATGCACGTATAGATTATAAAGCTGAAAATTCGCCAGACAGTGACAGCGTGCATTTAGACGATCCGTGCTTTTATCCGACTAGTATTGAACTATGAGTACCACCACTTAATAATACTGGCAAAACTATGTGAAGATAAAAGTATACGTAAAGAGTTTTTATACATAACAAGTCAGATTGTTCAAACCCAATCCTAACTGAAGGAATCCTTTCTCAATCCTTGCAACAACATTGTCATTTACCTTGTGTTACATTTGAATCTGCCATTTGGTGTCAGCATATAGATACTAGGTGGTTTGAAAGGGAATTCTCGAGGAAATACCAATTTACCATGATAGAATCCACCTGAAACAATGTAGTAAAAATATAGAGGCATCAGATGGGAGATAGGCATTTCATTGTTCATTTGGTTATCGGTAATAGTGTTGAAATTTGATGGCCACATTTTGAACAACTCTACATTTTACTTTTACTTCTGTTGTGGTTACTCTATTAAAAATAACATTAATTAAATTAAGACAAAAATTCATCAACTTAACTGAAATGCTAGGAATTTCATTCAACAATGATTTCAATTAAACAGTGCAATAAATAACAATCATTAATGCTTACCCTCATAAGCGGAATTTTCTGGACCTTCTACAATGTAATGCCTGAAAGTTGTAAAAATCAATTATGAAAAGGGAGGAGATAAAATAAAAGCGAACACCAATTTTCTAGCTAGTCTATCGAGGATGCAAGCTGTATCAGATGTAATCTGTATTTACTGAATTATTTTCCCTTATCACGCTAAAGTTTAGCGTGACCACTAGAAATAAGATCTAGTGATATGTAACGAGAACAATTAAAAATCCACCACTCTTTAGCAGCACATCCAATCAAGGTCATATGGCCACTTCACACCAACATATTGAAAGAAGGGCTCAGCCAGTGGTGCGATGACACCTGGACGACAAAAAATGAGGCACTCAACATTTTTTTCCATCTCTGAAGGAGATGAAGAGGAGGAGAGGGAGGTCACTACGCAGCGGCGAAAGGCAATTGGCCCACAATGTAAAACAAAGGGTGAGTCAATGTAAATGGGTGAGAAGTGGATGACTGCTTACTCTATCATTGTGGCGCAATGTCCTGGTACCCAATGTATAGGTACTGGACATGTCAAGCCCTCATTTTGTTCTGCTTATTGGATCGGACAATATGAGGTCTTGATCAATACTAATACTTGATCTTAGAGTATGCAGAGGCACAGAGACCAAAAGGAGATAAAATAAGACGTATTGTCGAGCTGGTTTCATTGATACAAACTGACCGTAGAATCTTATATTCATTCCATTTATGGATTCATTTCTGCTATCAACAGCAGAAAATTTATAAGTAGCAAGGCTTTTTTGCTGAGCAAAACCGTCAGATAGACAAAATTCTTGATTTTCAACGAGCCACATAAAGTTATGTTTTTAAGAGAAATAAGACATGTTTTGCTGCACCAACAGCCACATGGACATATGGCGGACACATAGCCGGTCACTACAGTATTATCACTGCTACCACTATTACAACAATGACACCCTCAGTCTTTTTGCTTCAATAGATTTGGACTGAGATCATCAGCCATGATCAATGATAGGATGTATTAAAAAGTTGGGAGGCTTGGAGGGAATGTAATATCTAGAGAAATGTGAGTTTAGGGGTGGAACCATTCATGTAACAAGCTACTATAGCAAATGTTGGTAGCTGGCCTTTTAGGTCAGGATGTTTCTAAATGGTAAATAATGATAATAATAATAAACAGCATTAAAAGAATGCATTATACCCACTATTAAACACAATTCTCTATGCGCTTTACATTTATTAACCAATTGATGAACAATTCATCCACAGCCAATAAATATTGTGTGAATGTAGACAAAAAATGTAAAAATCAAATAGACATAATTTGGTTACACTGCCATACATTAGATCTATATTCATAGATAATCAAAACATGCGTAAAAAGATGTCTATAAAGATGGGTTTTCAAGGAACGTTTGAGATCACGTATCTATGTAAAGCATTCCAAATTTTGGGGCCAAATGTTCAATAGATCAATGGCTGAATGATTTTTAAGATTTTTCCTTTTAACAACTACAGTTGAAACTTGATCTTAGAGTACGCAGAGGCACAGAGACCAAAACAAGATCAAATAAGTATTGTGGAGCTAGTTTCATTGATACAGATGAAACTGACGGTGGAATCTTATTATATTCTATACGTTTACATACAGGTAGCCAACCCTAAAAGAAAAGGCTTGAAATGTTTAAACACAATTTACTCGAAACTATATTATATTACCGATCATTATGCCATAGAGCTGACAAAATATATATATAAGGAGAAAAGAGCGAATGATTTTAAAAAAGACAAAAAAAGACTATTCCTAGAATAAGATTACCAACCATTCTAAAATGTTAGATGGCAAGGGAGCAGCCTGAATGTACGGTACTGGGTCCTTCATGATTCTCATGTAGTCCTGTTTAAGGCGGGCTGTAGCTGTTGGATTAATCTTCTTTGCCATATCTGCAACAGACAAAAATAAATGAAGTTTTTCTATATAAACCGGTCAATCTGAACTAAGCCCGCTTATACTGAAGTATGTTTTGCTGGTTAAGAACATAAATCTCAGAAATACTTGGCCAAAAGTCAAAACAGACACCACAAACAAAGGAAACAATATTTTAAAAAAAAGACAGCAAGAAAAAAGAACAACTGTAACACAGTGAATGGCAGTCCTAAATCCACTTACAAAATGGCTGATGCAGCGTTTCCTTTCCATTGACGTTAATATCATCCGCAATGCCATTATAATAGCTTACTAAAATACCTCTATACAGCGATGCCGCATCATTATCGGTTATACTGAAATCCCATTACTGAAATTTTTAGAAATATTAGTGAGTTTTCAGAATAAGCGGCTTCGACTGTACTGTCATCTTAATTTGCTGGTGAAGTGATAAATATGATTTAAATATAATGTACAAAGCTGCAATGTATGACAAATTCCACGTAAAAAAATGAAAGATTACATGAAAAATCGAGAAAAACAGAAAACGTATGCAATAACCAAAATCATTTCATATGAAATACAAAATACAATTAATAATAATCAAATTCACATAAAATACAGTGCAATTGAAATGAGCATAAAAGAAAAATAACATTAAAACACATAATGGCAGGCAAGACTGTCCGATCCGGAAAAGCACCATCGAGCAGTCAATCTCT
Organism: Aegires albopunctatus; assembly: GCA_032466395.1. Lineage (NCBI taxonomy): Eukaryota > Metazoa > Mollusca > Gastropoda > Nudibranchia > Aegiretidae > Aegires > Aegires albopunctatus. The sequence goes on from JASKDV010245409.1 coordinate 15,953, forward strand.
TCCATGGCACAACACTCCACTGATAAAAACTAGGCTCCCCTTGCATTATTTCTCATACACACCAATCAGGGACCTCATGAACTGTAGAGGTGCCTGGCAGTGTGTCCTTGGGTTAGACTGTCTCTTTTACCTCACTCGACTCGGGTGTAAATGAGCATCTGCATTGTCTGTGTCTGAAAATTGTTTTTGTGCCTAAATAGATGTCATTCTTGTCCTATGTGTTTTGTGTTGCTGTCAGCCGGGGAAAAATTCATTGTAAAATTGTTATATTAGAAGCTAAGGTCCCTTGGCAATAAAAGTGATAGATTCTATTATTATATACATGTAATAAGTGCACTTGAACTTTATAATTTATTATTATACATTATTCAAAATAATTATTTAAAATGCTCTCTTCTATCTGTTAAAAAAACAGAATATATGTTTTATTCAATCATTTGAGCTAATTTTAATTCCATAAAAAATCATTTACTGTGATAGCTTTCATATGGGGGAGAATTCCCAGGTTCGCGCTCCATACGACGCCCTGGCCATACCACAGTGAATCGTTTGGATCGCGTTTTGCGCAGTCACTTCGTTAGATATATATTATAAAAATTTTGTCTGTCTAGATCAGGGATGGTCAACCTGTGACACATGTGCAAAATGTGTGTGTGTGTGTGTGTGTGTGTGTGTGTGTGTGTGTGTGTGTGTGTGGGGGGGGGGGGGGCTAACTCTTTTTAACGTA
>JASKDV010245520.1:0-17569 GCA_032466395.1 Aegires albopunctatus
ATCTAACTAGGCCTCTGAAAAGAAGATGCATCGTGTCGTTTTTCGGCCATAACAGACACTTCAAAATGAAATTACACTTACAAAAACATTTTTTTTTTAATGAATCTGCTTATGCCGCTTCTACAATTCATATGCAACAACATGACACAAAAATTATTATTCAACTTGCTCACACTTTGTTAATAAGTTGTTGCTAAGGCAGAAATTACTATTTTAGCTCTCTGAGTGTTTTCTGCCATATTTGGTTACTTACTCCTTGGTTTTTCCATTTTTTTAGTTTGTTTGATTTTACAGCTACGAATATTGGAAAAGGACGAATTTCTCCCACTTTTAATCTGAACAACAACAAAAAATAGATTGTAAATGCATCCATACAAAATGTTTATAATAGATTTTATGTTTTCATTTTTATTTATTTATTTTCTTTTAATTTCAGGATGAAGTAGCGCACACCCTGACAGAGAACAGAGTATTACAGACAACAAACCACCCATTCTTAACAGTACGTCTTTTATCTCCCATTTCTCCTCTACTCATTTCTTTTCCGGCATATTTATTTTTCCCCCTACGAATACAGAGATGCCAGCTGTACATAATTGTAATTGTTCCTGCTTTTGTCTCTTGTTCGTGTTGATGTCTACACTGCCGTTTGCATCCCAAACGCAGTAAGTTTATTGAGTATGAAGAGAAATATACTGCATTTGGGTTGCAAATGGCAGTGCAGAGCAGGGTTGTGCATTTGTTTTTCAATGGCCAAAATGGCATTGGTAATAATTATAATCAGTAAAAAAGTTAAAATTTCCCAATTGAGATTGAAGAGCTATGTTAACCCTTAACGGGCGGGTGCCGTATCATGCCGTTCACATTTTTTTTACAGGGGTGTTTCATGGAAAACCATGAAAAATCTGTTTTCTTTGTTGTTCTTTTGAAATCTGACCAGCTATTCTGAAAATGTACATAACCTATCACTTAGCCCCGCCCTTGCACTCCTGCCATTGGCCCAAAATTTAGGCCTCCTCATGGTCAATTCTCTTGTTTCAACTAAATTTTATGCCTATCACTGATTGGATGGAAGAAAAATTGTAACCAATCAGAAAATACAGGGCTGGTCTCTTGCCCTGCTAGTCAAGGTTTGCTATTTTCAAGAGTCACGCAACATTACGCTCATATGCTCGTAAGGCATCATGAGGTAGGTGTATATATTATCAAGCTGGCGGAGTCATGCAGAAAAACCAAATACTGCTAAATTGCTTTTTCACAAAATAATTTCATTAGTTTCAGGTCATCAAGATAGATAAAATGGTTCCAAAATCTATAAAATTCGTCAAGAAATAACGGATATAACTAATTATCTTGAAATTTGTTGTCTTGGATTTCAAGATAATTAGTTATATCCGTTATTTCTTGACCAATTTTATCTTGAAATCTGAGCCACCACATTTCAATTTTTTTTTCTTATCACAGAAATGTTATTTTCTATTGGATTTTGGCAGGAATTTGACCGTTTTCATTATCATCATCAAAGGAAGTCCTATAGACATGTGAAAAATTCAACGCAACAAGTTGGACTATTTTGTATTTGAAAGTTTCACAATCCTTAAAGGTGTGAAATGACGTCTTCCCCAAGATTGGCTTTCGTATTCCCGCTAAATCCGATTGCCTGGCTCTCATTGGACAAAGCAACAGTTAGGTGTTAGGTCTGCAAATCGCCTTGCTCGAAAACAGTGACAACCATACTCAGGCATGACGCAATGTTATGGGATGACTGAATAAATTACAAAGCCAAGAGAGTTACTCCTAAAATGAAAAAAAATAAAACTATGCATTGTTTTTTTATAAGCCAAACTAGGTTCATTGGTATCAGCTCATCAAGACAAGTAAAATGATGCCCATGATTGGATGATCTGAATCTCATTAGTATTGATATGCACAAATTTCAGGTCCACAATCCGGTCTGAAAACAACTGGCAGTTTTGCCGGCTTTGAATAGCTAACCTATATCATTGCTTGTATATATATAGGTCTTTGCCTAGGCCAGCAATCCTTTCTAGATGGGTCATAGAACTTAAATATGATTTTTCTGATAACATGACCATATGGTATTTCAGCATATATTTAATAATATCAATGTAACTTGGTTCTCTGATATTTGTTAGAAAAGTTCCAAATTTAGGACCTAAGCAGTAAAAAGAGCATTGTCCCGTTGTTTTAAAAGTTTCTTATTGGTGCAACAAGGCGGAGATCTTAGTTTTCTCATTGGGACATATTAACCCTTTCACTGCATTGCTAGAATATCTCTCGAGATAGTGAATATTGCCATACTGCCTATACTCTGAGAGAGATGTGGGGTGATCTCTATTTTCTGAACAAATCCTCACAGAGGATGATAAGATGTGCACAGTGAAGGGGTTTAACATGGATTCTATGACTTTCTCTGCCAGTTGTAAGCTTTTTATATGAGATGAGGTTGGCAGCTCTGTGAATGCATTGATGAGTATAGCCCTATAAAATGATAAATTATAGCCAGACGTCTGTTCTAGAAACAGGTTTAAAGAGGCCTTCGTATCAGGGATAAGCACCAAGCAATAGGCCAAAGACCAAAGCTACTCATTGGGGATATTATTCAGGAGGACACAATTATAAATCAAAAGTGGGAAAATATTTTATTTGCTATTTATTTATTTATTTTATTGTATATATATCACAGAGTAACTTATCCTTTTTAGTACATGTATAAATTTTATAAATGTTCACTTTGATAATTGTCCCATCCTTGTTTGTCTCCAGCAACTGAAGTATTCATTCCAAACAGTGGATCGGCTGTGCTTTGTCATGGAATACGTCAATGGAGGGGAACTGTTTTTTCATTTGTCTAGAGAGAGAATATTTACGGAGGAAAGGACCAGGTTTTACGGTGCTGAAATTGTATCGGCCCTGGGTTATTTGCATGAAAATAACATTGTTTACAGAGATCTGAAGGTAAATGAAAGTGATGACGGAATACTTTCTTTTCATGTTGGTAACCAAATGGTCCTACTTTGTTTATTTTTATCACAATTCATTGCAATTTCATTATTTTTATATATTTGGATTAGCACTGTCATTCTTAAAATTAAATTAGTTAAATATTATATGTACAAATCTCTCTAGGCCATAAGCCATCTGTTTTAATTTATGTGCATTTCTTTTCATTCGTCTAGTTAAAAGTTGGTATGTGGGATTATGATAACTTTTTTAAATGTAAGGAAAGCTGCATAATCCATTATGTCTCCTTGAGTCATAAAAAAAAAAAAGCAACAACAAATCTTTGTGAATTTAAAAATCATTATTTTGTTTTGCATTTGCAGTTAGAAAATTTGCTTTTGGATAAAGAAGGACACATAAAAATTGCAGACTTTGGTTTGTGTAAAGAGGAAATGTTCTTTGGAGCCAGCACAAACACTTTTTGTGGAACGCCAGAATATTTAGCACCAGAGGTAATGTGAATTGTATTAAATCCTTTGCTAAGTAAGAAAGTGAGGATTTAAAGTCATGTTCATAGAATACATAGATTTTGAATCTCAACGTTACGATAACAGACCTGCCAACCAATTTGATTAAATCAGAATCACCCTGTTTTTTTTTTTGTGTGTCGATTTTGACCATAACTCTGATTCTCCTATTTGTTTTGCAAAACTCTGTTTTCAAGTTTTTAAATTACTGGCCAGCATAGTTTTTGAATTCCAACAAAGAGCGAAACTAGAATTGAATCGGAGTCGAAGTTTTTCATTTGGAATCGAGCTATCAAGCCTTCTTTTTATTGGCAATGTATTGGTATCGGAGCATCGTAATTGAAAAACTGATGGTGTCAATACCAATTAAATTGGAGTAGGCCTACGGCACTAGGCCTAAGGCCTATTATTATGCTATCATGTTTACTTTGTGTAGTCATAGGCCTAGGCCTGTGTCAAATAGTCTGCTTTGGATACAACTCACTTACTAGGCCCAGTACGGTATAACTTTCGAATTTTAATTGAACTTCAGCGCTCATCATGTCTATAAAGCCTCAGATTGCATTCTCCAATTTATAAGTGAAAGTCAGGTGCGATGTGAAATCTGTTCTCTTCAATGGCAGTCATGGTGACCTATGTCAATCAGGGATGATTAACGGGTAGGCCTAGGCCTAATTGTAGATCTATTGTTTATTTTATAACTTTTCTTTTCCCCTTTTTAAAAAAATGTTTTTGTTCTGAGGGGAGGGAGTAAATCTAGATCTATCTATACTCTATAGTGACTAGATCTATAATAATAGTCTAGATTTGTATCTAGATCTTTAGAACTAGATATCTAGATTTAGAATGTAGGCCTCTATAGAATCTAGAGGATTATCTCATCGCAAGTTATATCCTAGAACTAGATCTAGAATCTAGATCTATATTAAGGATACTCTAAGCACCAGTTATGTATTACTAGTGTTAGGTTTAGAATTAAAATAGAATGTGTGTATGAAGGATAAATCTAAACTGATCCTAAATTCTAGATCTAAATCTACTTGTATTCCCTGATCTCCAATTAGTTAATTAGCCTAGTTCTTATCCATCACCCTTAGTAAACCGGAAAGTTGCCTAGATCTAATAGTAGAGAGCACTTTTATTAACTAGGCCTACTTTATGGTAGGATTGAAGGTAGATCTATTGTGACTAATAATAAATAGATTTAGATCTAGATTTCGTAGTGCTTCTATTCGTTTTATATGTTATTGGGGTGCAAATATTTCATTTTATAATGCAAGAAATTTTTTGACCGCGTCTCCGACTGCATGACTCTGTTTTTCCCCAAAAAACTCTGTTTTCCGGGGTGTTTGACTCTTGCCCTTCTGTAAGGGTGGCAGGTCTGATACTATTGTGAATTATAGTGGAAAGTAGCAAATTGTGAAAACATTAAAAGGGATTAGAAACATTTCCTTATTTTACTACTCACTTTCTTGCACTTTTAGTCATATTTCTGTAGAGTCTTTCAGGAATCAATTTCCCATGATTCTTTACTTAATTCCTACACACTGCACTGCCTCTTTTTTTATTTCTTGTCTTATCTCCTGACTGTTTTCTTTGATTCCCAGGATAATAATATTTACTTCTAATCTTACCCAACTGTTTCATTTTTTCCTTGAGAAAGAAAAAGTCCCTTGATTGCTTTATACTTGCATCATAATATATTTATTTGTAAGTACAGATGATTTCATATCATGTAAGCAATTGTATACAAAAAAAAATTATTCTCTCCTTCCTTATTTTTGTAGGTGGAGAAAAGGACTGTAGGCTCTGAGGGTCTCATTGCCCCTTCTAGCTTCCAGCTGCAGCCAGTGAAGTCTGAAGCAGGCCCGGCACCAGCCCCTCCTTCAAACCAACAGAAACCCTCATTGGAGGCCATCGACAGAAATGTACTGCAATCTGTGGATGACCATGCCATCCAGGTGAGAATGGATTCTTGGTTTTATATTTATTTCACGGGATTCTATGATATTTTTAGGGTTTACATTAAAGGGAAAGTCATTGAAAAATTATTGAATAATGAGAAACATTTTTAATTAATTCTTTGACTTTCAAGAAAAAGCAGTTCATATTTTCTTTCAATATGAACCACTGTTTATTGTTTTTATACAGTTAAAGTCAGACAAGGATATATTAAATAGCTGTCAATGACTCTCATAAGCAGAAGACACCCTCTAGTAGAAGTAACAAAATAAAAAATAGCAAAATATTCATTTGCAAAAATGGCTCCCTAATTTTTCGTTTTAAGTTAGGAAGGCTGCTATTTGTTAAAGTTTCAATGAAGAACGAGAATGGGTATGATAAAACTCAACTGTGACTTTCACTTCTCCTCTACTTTTTTCACCTCTTTTCATTGACAGGTCTCTAAATCAGAACATAACAACTTCACAGATCTTGTTTGGGATTTGATCTACTCAAAGAACATCACCAATGAACTAGAGAAAGTCAGGTGGATATCTCTGCCCCTAACCCTCTTTTTAAAAAAAAAATTAAGCTGTAGATAATCTTTGTCAGTGAGATTACTCTTTAATTCCAACCTGATCAATGCATAACTTTTTTATTTTAACCCTTCCATAAACAAAGTCAGTTGAATTTGAAGTTTTGTCCGTTTAAAAATAATTTTGGAGCCCAGTTTGTTTTTTATCATAAAATTACAATTCTCTACTTGTAAAATCATAGAGTTATAAATATTAACTGTGCTAATTTTACAGAGTCATTTTCCGTTGGCTTGCAACCAAGAACTTGAAGGAAATGAACTTTGACAATGTTGAAAAAGGAAGTGCTGAGGATGTATTGATGGGATTGAAGACAGGAGGCACCACCTATGCCATGGTCTTTGACATCTTGTGTTGGTGAGATAATTTAGTATGATGATAAGTTTAGTCTTCAGCCGGGTCTTTATTTTTTTCTGTCTGTTTCTCTCTCTCTCTGAAAGCTTTTAAGTGTCTTATAACGAAATCATTGAAATGATGAGACGATCGACCCAAAGTGGGGCCAGTATGATAACCGCGTCAATAAAGCAACTCGTCCCGCCACTCCTGTTCAACTCTTCTTTGGTCGGCTCAATATGAATTTTACTCAATGCGAGCGAGTTGACTTTAACGACCTGACTAGAGAAGAAAAGTAGTTCGTGAATAATGCAGGTATTGACCTCAGTGGTACAGAAGATTGTGATAATGTTGACGAAAACGCAGAGAACCTTGGGGAAGAAACCGATATAGCAACTGTTTCAACGATGAGATACAAAGAAACGACGCTCGAAGTAAGAAATTCAATCAGCCTCAACTTACAGAGTTCTACTACCTCCGGGTCAAAGGACTCTTTCTACGCCTCTAGCACCTATTACAGAAAATTGTTTGAGGTATCCTTGAGGGATTATCTATTTGAGACAGTTGGCGGCTTACCTCAGGGATATAAGCCAGCTGTTGGAGCGTAGTAAACTTCAAAGCAAACCCTACCCTCTCGGCTGGAACATCTGCGATTATCACTGGTTGATGATATGGGGTAACTGTAATCACGACGAATAATTGGTTTCCATCCACGATGCCATAGACCACACAGTGATTAGTTCTAATTTTCGTGTTAAAAAGGCTGTCTAAATGCAACCTGTAACAAATAATGAGGCTGGCAAATCACTACGATTTGTGTTGTTTTTGTCATTCGTGTTCGTCGTTGCCGTCATTGTTTTGCAGGGGGGTCCCCTTGATGCTTTGTTGCTTTCAAACATTGATAAAGTCATAGGTCTAGATCTATGAAAATTTAGATCATAGCTTTGAATTATTGACACTAATGAGATGTTCAAAATGGTGACATCGTTGCGCAGTTTACTTAGTCTACTTTTCATTTCACATTTTGGGCGTGCGAAATCAAATCAGCCACAAGAGTGAGAAGGGAATGAAATCAGCCACAGGAGTGAGTCCTATCACACCACTGAGTGTTACATATAAATTCATGGATATTGCCTTCAAAGATAAATACAAATATTGGAATTGTAAATTAAATATTGATAATTTTCATCATCCACAGCAATGCTGGCCTTCACTCCCAGATCATCAGTGGCTACGCTAAAGGTGCTGACTACCGACCAGGTCAAAAATTCACACCAGGCACCAACCAACACTCATGGAATGCAGTCTACATCTACGGCACCTGGTGTCTCATTGACGCTCATTGGGCTGCCAGGAGAATCATTGGCAAACCAACCTCTCAGGAAGACTTCCATTATCAGCTGGATGAGTATGGCTGTTATATTTTTATCCACCTTGCTTTAGAAAATATGTGGAGAAATTCAGTAATAGACCATAAATTCTTTCTCATCTTTGCTTTTGATTTTTCGTTTCTTTTCTTTTTCCAGCTGTTCTTTCTTTCCTTTTTTTTTTTTTTGATGATAGTTATCTAAATCTTTCACTGTCTATTGTTGCATCTTTTGCATGTGCTTCTTTTCCTAATCTGTCATAAATATTGCGAAGAGATCTTGACAGATGATAAACAGGCATACAAGGTAAAATTCAATTAACTCCACAAAGAGCTGAGGAGGATAAGTAATGGCCTGTCAGGGAACCATTGTAAGCTTAAGTTAAGAAAATTATAGTGAATACAATTTGTATTGTTTAAATGAATTCTGCAAAGGTTATAATTTGAATTTTTTTGTCGTCCTTTTAATACTGTCTATTTAACTTATCATAGTACTAATTTCTCACACCACTAGGTACTTCTTCCTGCCTGACCCCCACCAACTGATCTACACCCACTTTCCAGATGAACCCAAGTGGCAGTTGCTAGAGAGATGTGTTACATTGCAGGAGTTCGAATCTATGCCCCACATGAAACCACAGTTTTTCAAGTATGGCCTGGAATTTGTCACACATCGCACTGGGGTCATTCACAGTCGCAGTGACCTCCACATTCGTCTCCGTTATCCAGCAGACCAAATTGCTGTGGCTTTTAACTTCACCATCCAGTTTGAGGATGGTGTTGAGGAGTACAAGGGCGTGAAGTTGAACCGTTACGGAATGCAGGAGAGCTCTGGTAGGATTTCTTCATTCTCCCTCCGCCTCCCAGTCACTGGTTCCTATATTTTGTACATCTATGCCAAGGAAGATACTGTGGAGAACAAGGACAACGTTTATGCCCAGGTCTGCGAGTACAAGATTGAACAGGAGTTTGTCTCCTCTCCTCCTCCCGAGCCCTTCCCCCCTTGCCCATACTTGAACTGGGGGGCTGGATCAGCTTTCTACAGATATAACTTGAGCACCTACCAGCAAACAGCCACCATCAACACCTTAGAAGGAAAAGTGGAGTTGCAGGTAAGATTATTAATATATTTTTTAAATTTTTCCTTGGACTGTTATTGGATTTATCTGGTATTTTTTAATATATGTATATTGTTATTGTTATTGTTATTGTTATTATTGTTATAATTATTATTATTATTATTATTATTATTATTATTATTACATGTATTATTATTTAATTTTTTTATTATTATTATTATTGATCAATTGATTGATTGACTTGATTATTCTTCTACTTATTTATTATGTTATTTATTTATTTATCATTTAGATTTTTATTTTATTGATCTTTCTTTTTTATTATTGTTTATTGATTTATGATGATTATGTATCATTTATTTATGTATTTTCCCTTATAAGAGTCAATAATGCCCTGGTTGAGAATGTTCAGATTTTTTGTAATAAGTTTTTACTTAACCTCATATCGATTTCAAACCAATGCTCTTTATGAATATCAGTGGTAAGACGGACAATTGTTTCTTATCCATTAAGTTTTTGTAAACAATCTCTCACTTTAAATGTTCTTGGGGAGTTTGCAGGCAGATCTGCTTTCTTAATCCTCCATTACTTTGTTCAGCTTTCTTGTTTTACTTCAACCTGCTTTGATGAAAGTTAAAAATTACTCCATAAAGACAAGCCAGATATTGCAAATTTTATACCAGATAAGAATTATTTTAAAGTTTGTATATGCATTTTAAATTACAGAATTGGAGCACTTAATGTATTTTCCCCCCACTCTCCTTCCCTCCACATCTTTTTTCAGATCAAGGTTCCAGGTAATATGCAGTTTGTCGCTAAACTAAAGAGCAACAATTTCAAAGACTCTGAACTTGAAGGCTATGTCTTGCACAGAATTGTCGGCAACACTGCTTATTTCAATGTCAGCTGTCCTGGGCGTGGGGAGTATGGTCTTGAAATTTATGCTAACAATCCTGAGAAAGAAGGCAGTACGTTGTTTCATGTTGCACAGTATCTCATCTTGTGTAATGAGGATGTCAAGGTAAATTAGGCTTTTTGGTTTTTGAATTGTTTTCTTTTTTATATCATTTGTGATTTGATTTTTGTTTGTTTAAACATATCCCAGTTCCTTGAAATTTAAAAAGTATGATCTTTTTGTAATTGGGCTTTATCTCTTGGTTGGGATTTTTTTCTTATTGGCATACACTGAATGGGTGCCTGTTGCATCTTCATATATTGGAGACACAGATAAACTCTGAAATGTGGAAAAGCGATGTATTTGCTCTGCCTTTCTCATAATTTCTCAATATGAATAACCCTATTGTTGAGAGGATTTGCATTACCTAATGTCCTAGATCTCTTCCTTATGCATGGTTTCCATTTTATATCTTTATCACCATTAGGTAGAGCCTTTGCCAAATCTCCCTCACAACTACCTGGGTAAACAACAAAGGTTTGACGAATTTGGCTTGTCCACTCTATCCCACAATGACCCCGTCATCCACCTTGATGTCAACACTGTCACCATTGCCCTGAAGACGTCCACCCCCGTACGCGTGACGGCTAATCTGATTTCTTTGGAGAATGACGAAGAATTCCCTGACTTTGTATTTTCTAATGCCCTGGGCAACCAGGTGTCTTTCATCATCAACCTTCCTTGTACAGGTTATTTCAAGTTGCAGATCTATGCCATCCCTCTGGCCGATACTAGCCAACATCTGCCTGGCGTCTTTAACTATCTCATCAATTGCAAGGCCGTCACTCAGGTAGGTCATAGTGCTAAGAGTTGTATGATTGACAATTTTCTTCTTCAAATGCATTGACAACTTCAGTCACACTCAAATAGCTGACAATGTGCTACTTTTGTGGTTATTTTGCCTCAGACCTGGGATTTTGCTGTTTTGTCTACATCAACTGTTCCTCACTCAATGCCTCCAATTTTGTCAATTTCCTTTGACTTTAACAAGTATTAATTGTTTGACATTTATAATTTACTACCCTTTGAGAGCCTTCTACCTTTTGCTTTCTAGCGTCATATTGGCACCGCTTAGTAAGAAGTTATTATAAATCATTCATTGCAAATTTTCACTTATAGAGCATTAAACGTGTGCCAATATTGTGAATTTACACAAATTTTTTAGGCTTGCAGAGATATTCCCAATAGCATCCCTGTAAAATACTTCCTTTGTTTTTATGGTAACCATGGGGTGAAATGTTGTTTATATTTGAAATAATCAATATTCCCTCTGAACCACCAAGGAAAAAATTCTTCACCTTAGGTGGTGCCATGGGAAGAAAAAAAAATTCATGACATTCTCAGCATGTTTGAGGAGGAAACAAATTAGGCAAATATTATAACTTTTTTTTTTCTTTATGCACAAATCAGTATTTCAGATGGCTTTAATTACTTTGTTTACCATTGAATAGAATAAGTAAATAAAGATTCTCTTTACATTAAAAAAATACTAGAAATAAGAAAGACTCTTATCTGTCTCATTTTAATCATATCCTGGAAAAGTTTGATTAAAAATGTCTTAAGTGTTTCTTAAAATGTATAATGATTGAGAGAAACCACCAGCATCCACAATTGGAAAAAAATTAATTCAAATAATAATTTCAGCTTATACTTATATAATAGAGTGCTAAAAAAATTGTATTAAAAACCTGGCTTGCGAGACATTTCTTAAATGTGGGATGAGATCTTAATTTTGTTCTCCTCTTTCCTTTTCTCAGGCTGTATTCCCATTCCCCAAGCAATACGCTCAGTGGAAGGAAGGTTGCTTCATGTACGAGCCTGGAGTAATTCCCACCAACAGGGGGCCTCATGCTCAACAGGTTCAACTCTCTCAGCTTCCGCCATCGGTCAACTTCAGAGTCAGCATTCCTAATGCAGAAGCCGTCGCCATTGTGGCTGGCCAGAACTGGACTCACCTGGACCGACTTCAGGTAAGTTTTAGAATCAAGCTTTTGACTTTTGATGACCACCAAGAAGGTTATTTGAAACTCTGATAATAACCATGCAGAGCAATGCAGAAGAATTAATTGATTTCTTCGTAGCTCTCATTTCATTGTTAGTAACAGAATAGAATCATTACTACAAAAGACCATGCATTAATTTGGATTAAACCAAGAGAAGCTCACAATGTCATGGATGTAGCATTACCTGGGCACAAATGGCCCATTGCATCATAAATCAATGGTCACAAATTATGATGATTAAACTCAGTGAACATCACTTTATCAATGAATTGTGACACAATCTGTAAGAAAATCTTTGAGGTTGATTGAAGCTTTTGTCTCATCAGCTTGATCCTAAATATATTCTCCAATATTTACTTCCTCATATAATCGTAATGAAGGGAAGATAAAAATGTCAATAAAAGAAGCTTTATGTCCCCTGCCCAAAATGTCAGGTAGCTTGCCTGCCTTTCACTTATCAATGATAAGTAGGGGAATAGAGTTACAGTTACCACCCTTCCCAGACCAACAGACTTGCCATCATTTTACCACAAGCACCACTCTTGGGTTAAAATTTATAAGGTTGATGAGACCTTGTAGAATTAGTGTTATATTATAATATTATGGCACAGAGATAGAGATACAGATTCAGGTTTAGTTCAACTTTCCTCATAAAATAAAATGAGATGAAAAAATTCATTTTATTGATCCACAATAGGAGTTAATTGTTTTGAGCATTGCCTTGCAATATTGATGGATCATACTCACTACATATATACTATTTTGAATAAACACAAGCTAATATTATGTCGACAATTAAACCTGTACGTCTACAAATAAGGGCTGAATACCATAATATGACAAAGTTTTGTATACTGGTAATAATAATATTGAAAATATAATTCTATGACCACACATACTGGTCCAAAATACAGCCATCTGGACTCAGCCAATATTTTTGTTTCCCCTGCTGTGTTTAGCTTACCAGAGTTAACTTACTATAATTAACCGTTGTCTTCATGCCCATGTCGTCTTGGTCTTCAGAGAAAAGATGCCTTAATACATGTATCTGTATTCCATTTTGATTTGTCTAATATTTTGATACTATTTACATTAAATTTGCAGGTCTAGATGAACAACATCTTAAAATAAGGGTAAAAAACAAAATTCAGGGTTTCTTTCAACAAGGAACATTTTTACATTGGTCATTTTATTTGTTTGTTTCAGGGTTTTGAATGGGGCGGCACAGTAGATATGTCAAACGTCTATGGCCAGGGAGTCAAGTGTACGCTTAATGCCAACTTTGGAGGCGACAAGTCTAGCTATTCTACCTTGTTGGAATACACTCTGTAGTGGTGTTAACACTATCATAGTGATGGCAGTGCTGCTACAATATTGTTGTCCTTCAAACAGTGCTGTTTTATCAAAATTATAATTAATACTAGGATATATATTTTCTAATTTTTAAAACAAATTTATGCTTATCATTATTCAATCAAAAATAAACTAGCCATGACTTTTTTGACAAATTATGATTGCTATGATTAGCATACTGATATATCTCGCTTCCTTTTTTATTTCTTTTTTTTTTTTTTTATTGTTTAGGTCTTCTTTATTATGGAATTGTAATCAATAAATGACTTTTTAAGGCCTTTTTAAAATAAAAAAAATCCTTTTACAAAACTGACTATGAATTTACTTTTTAATGTTGAAATTTCTTGATAATCTTCATTGCTGCTGATGTTCATCTGTTCTTTCACTGCCTCTAATGAATCTTGTTCTATATCTAGACAAAACAATGTTGAGTTTAATAAAAAAAATTGTTTATGGATCTTCTTAGAATGACATTCAGATTTTGGTGATTGTATCGAAGAACAAAAATTTCTGTCTTTTAGTTTCATTCATCTTTTAGCTTTCTTCATGTATTCTTCTCTTTGGCAAATTGTTTTTAGCTGGAATCTCCAATGGCGTTTTTAATCATTTTTTAACCCCGCATCTCTAAGATTGGAAATTTATTTTCTCTGTCAGAAAGCAGCTTTCTCATAACTTTACCTTTGCTTGATTTTTCCTCCTAAGCTTCTGTTCTATCCCTTAAATGCTTATCTACGCAATTTCACATTTCTAGAATTCTTAAGCTTAATGTATATGACCAAAGATTTTTATGCATCTATCTAGTAACTAATAAAAGTTATTGTTATTTTATATTTTAATTTCATTCTTCATAATCCCAGATTTATCAAGTGAAGACAGTTTAATATACAAAACAATATGGAAAAAAAAAGAAAGATTTTTTAAAACTTCGTTGAAAATATGCCTCTGAGTCCTGACGGATCTTTGAGAGGAGTTTTAGTTTATCAATCTGATCTTAAAATGTTCTTGTATTCTGTGCTCTTTTGTTTAGAGAATAGTAGTGCTTGTACTTTAGTGTTGTCCGTGCATGATCACTATTTTCTACTCAGAAATTAGATGTAGTGAAAAATATCATGGGTGATACACAGTATATTTGTGGTGCACAAGCTTAGTTGATGTATTTCATTGTCATTTTTATTTTCGGCCTTCATATTTTTGTTTTATTTTTTTGGGTAACAGTGATAAATCTCAAAAACTTTATGAGAATCTGTATTTTCTTATAAACAATTTTTTATTCACTTGATAATCTTGTTTTGTCAAAAGATTTTGGATTTTATAACGTCACAAGGGATTTTTTTGATCCTGGTTATTTTTATAGAATTTATTTATAATCTCAACATCCTTTCCATGTCAAAGGTAGCTGCACTGAAGGAAAAGTGACAGTTTTTTTAGTTATATACAAATAAGTGCTCTTTGCCAGTACAATTAAATCTGGTTGATAAATCATTATTAACTCCAGGATTTTTAATACTAAAGAAATTTCACTTGCTGTCTTGGCAGAAAACAAAATTTTTGTATTTCCTAAAGATGATATTATCGTGGATTGAAATAGGTTAGACTGATATAACATTAATGTAGTTATACTTAAATTTTGTTGTCATCTTCTTGTATAAGTATAAGTTTGGTTGTTTTTTTCGTTTTTTTTAAAATATCATTCATTATCAAAGTGTTTCACCATTACTGGCATCTTTCTGCACTTCGTTGTCTTCTCTTCATTTCTGCAATAAAAGAAAGTAAATATATAATGATACGAAATTATTTCATTGGGTTTTATGTTCCTTATTGTTGTTATGTTGGTGGTTTTATCCATTTCATCAAGAAAATATCTCTCACGTTCATATAAGCATTGACTTCAGATTCAGTCTGCTAAGTTTGCAAGTTCACAACGCTGGCACTCTTCAAAACGCCCTTATTCTGGTCAATTTGCAACTTCACAAAATTTGACTCGATTAGTAATTCTGCACAATAAGTAAATGTGCAAAGCTCACTATCTGCTAAGTTAGCCAATGTTAAATTTAGCAAATCTAACTAACGTATTATAGCAATAAGCCATACCTCTAAACACATTTTAAATTTAAAAGCCATGACAGTTCTATGTTGTAAAGAGGGCATAACATACAAGCTGTCCTTGTTTTTGTGGATAATTTAAGATGCCTGTAGCTTACAAGTACAAGACTCAAACACATGGGGCCTACATATCATTCACATTGATTTGGGTATCTACTGCTGTGAATCTCTTTGACTAGAGTGACTCTAGAAACATTTGGAGATACACCATTTTGTAAGAATTCTTGCCCTAATTTTAAATTTGGGATATTATTTTAATTGATTTCCTGATTATTATTTTCTTTTTTCTAGCTGCTATTTTTATATCACCAGCATTACTTATTCTCGGTACAACCCAATATTTGACCAGCAGGGCTTCATTAAGAATTTTTTATTTCTACATGTATAGCTGTAAAGATTCCAGCAAAATCAATAGTTGGTGAAGAGGAGAGTGACTTTTCCACGTTTTCTTCCTATTTTTTTTCATTTTCTTTTTAAAGCATGTTTTTTTCTCCCCCATTTCTCATTGAAGAAGAGTTTGATGTGGGCTGCTCTTCTATCACATTAATGACTATCGCTGTCTTTCCCAAAGCCTGTTTTTAAATCACATTTGCAAGCCTACCTTATTTCCACTGGTACGTCTATCAGTAAACGGTTATCGACATAATAGAATCAGGCGAATGAGAATCCGAACGAGCAGACTCGGTGCCATAAGTCACGTGCCTGGTGTTAGAAAAGTGGACTAGAAAGTGAATCTACATGTATGACCCAGACAACAAATCATTTAAGTATTTCAAAAACACAACTGAACGCTTTATCCTTTTTTCCGACTGCTCTTGGGGGGGCGAAAGAGGTTCGTGCATAAAATGTGACAGTCATGAGTGCGTAGTATTAGTGCATTCAGTCAAAAGATACAATGAGAACTAGTATCTCCTCAATGCGAAGAAGACAAACGTAATGGACATGGACAAATGCTCCGAAACTTGCACTGTTGTCATTGATGGTGAACAACCTGAAAAAGTGACACACTTCAATTAGGTGCAAGAATAAATGCAGATGGAAAAAACTCCCTTGACGGTTGATACTAGCAGCGGCCAAATTGAAAAAAATGCTTAACATCTGGAAAAGCGAAAACATCTAACTAAAGATGAACATTTTAAAAACATTAATCTTTCCTGCTGCGCTGTATGGATGCGAGTCCTGGACTATCACAAGAGTGATTTTTTTAAAAATGCATTTGAGATTAAATGCATTAGAAAGATACTCAGATTCAGAATCGTCAGAGTGCCAGCTAAAGAAAGTAATGAAAACAAAGATTATTGTGAACATCAAAGAGTTGCACTTAAACTCATACTCAAGTCAGAGTGTCATGGACAGCTAAAGAAAATAATGAAAACATAAAGAATATTGTGAACATCAAACAGTTGCAAATTAATGAGTAAGATACTCAGACTCAAGTCAGAGTGCCATGGACAGCTAAAGAAAATAATGAAAACATAAAGAATATTGTGAACATCAATGAGTTGCACTTAATGAGAACTATTAAAAAGCAAAAACTGTCATTCTTTGGTCATCTTAAAAGACGTGACACTTTGGAAAAACTGGTATTGGAAGGTAAACGAGGAAGGGGATGACCACCAAGACGATTTTCACAAGATATAACAGAATGGATGGACTATTCATTGACTGAGTGTGGCAGAATAGCGCAAGACAGATATAATGTTTCGTATGGCAGTGTGGGAGGCAACGTCTATGAATGATACGCCATAGCGGAGAGAGAACCTACTAGTGTGTGCGATGATAAAAAAAAAAGACCTTTGCAAGGCCTCAGAAGTGTGTTTAGCCTCATATATTATTACTTATCGAGCAGTTCACAGGGCATGAGCTCTTCGGCAAACTTGGTACGGTCTTCTATAGTTGCTCTTGAGTGCTACGAAGCGTATTTTCTTAAATTTCTATTGCTGATGAAGGTGCCTCGAATTAAGATGTGCTGAGCACATACGTAGGTGATACAGACACTTCAAGTTATATAATATAAGTAGTAAGAGCCGTCCTAACAATCCACAGCGAACCGTCCTCTTAGTGATTCACAATGACAGTTTCATACTCCATGCCGACCGCAAGACACAGAAAACAAATACATAGGACAAGACTTGCGGCCTACCTAAAACGGCTATGTACTCAGTTCACACCTGAGTGAAACATTCAACCTTCTCACACGTGATATGTGGTTAGTGGACACGATCATGTGATGTCACCCATTTCTTGCGTGACGATATTAATCGCTTGACTAGACTCATGTGATGTCACCCATTTCTTGCGTGACGATATTAATCGCTTGACTAGACTCATGTGATGTCACCCATTTCTTGC
>JASKDV010245631.1:0-17567 GCA_032466395.1 Aegires albopunctatus
TTATTATTATTATTATTATTATTATTATTATTATTATTATTATTATTATTATTATTATTATTATTAATAGTATTATTTTTGTAGTTGTTTTTAGTTCTAACATCAACAATCCTTTCTAGTAATTGCATATTTCTAATAAACAGACTATTTCATTTAGAAATAAATTTTTACTGCAAATGACCACACGCTTTTAAGATTTTAAAAGTAGATCTAGATATAGCTCTATCGATATCGCTGAAGGAAATGCATGATATTATCAATGGTTTTAAGTTCTTGTATAAGCTAATTTCGCGCGTGATTAAGCTCGTCATAGTCCATATTCTACTGCTGATTATAAATTATTTCTTTCAGAGGGTCTTCATGCTAATCTTGATTGCCCTGGTTTGGTGCCAAAATTCTAAGGCTATTTTTCATGCTTGACCGAACTGTTATTATAAAATCTTACTGCTGACCGAAAGGAAAATATAAAAATGACACATTTTGAGCACATGAGAGGGCCATTAAAAAGGTTCTTCCTTCCCTTTTTGTCACTAAATTAATGACCTATAAACTTTAAAAATTCTCAAACCCTTTGTTTTCGAGATCCAATTGTGTCGATTTGTGGGTTTTACATATTGTCTTTGATTCATCATTCTTAATTTTGATAACACATTCTTGTTCATAAAATAATCATATCACGATATCAGGTTAAGGGCTAAATAGGACGAATAACCTTTAAATGCCCTGATGAAGTCATTAAATATAATACACATAACAGAGTAAAAATATCAAATATCATAAATAAACATGATGTCATGAAGCTCCCCATCCACAGCGTTATTAAAAGAATTGATATTTTTCGAGCACTTAGTCTGAAATGTCAAACTATTCCAAGCATGTACATTTCTAAAAATGAAAGAATTGTGTCTTACGGACATTGAACAACCCAAAACATATATCTTATATCTGTCACCTGTGGTGAAAGTTACATGGGAATATTTAAAGAATAAATTATGGTCAACGTTGTCAATATTCTGTTGAAGAGCAGATATGTTGTTGAATATAAATGCTCTTGACACCTTGCATCTGTACCCTCAACATAACATAATACTGCATTTAATTAATGGGCCAATTTGAAGCAGTAGAAGATTACACATCATAATTATGTATACAAATACCAACCTTGTAAAGTTGCACAATGAGAACGACGTATTTATTATTTGACTTTGAAAGGTTGTATACTTTCTAGAGCTAGATCTAGTGAGATCTAATTTTCTTCTATGAATTAACATCTTCAATCTGTCTTTTCTTCTTACATTTCTGGAGAAGGATGGCCTTGATTTATACTCGGCTAACTGGCAGCACCGGCACCTTCATCGTCTGCTGCCATTGTGAAGGTTTTAACCTTGGAAAATTTAGGTTTAGATCTAGTTATCTCCACAACAAATACGATTTAGATTCCAGCAGAATTGTTCATAATAATATGATACATTTTCTTATAATAATGCTAGGTAGTTTCTCGTTGATCTCTGGATCTAGTTGTGATTAAATAGGATTATGCATCACGATATGATGGGTTCCTTTTCGTTTTAGAAAACGTTTATCTGAAAACAACGAAGGACAATTATTGATATTCTGTCTTGCTGTTGATCTATTAATCATGATTGAATTTCATTTCAATTAGACCAGTAGCGATTTATATAAAATCTGATATCTACGATTAAAAAGCAGTCTGGTTTATAATCACAATGCGAGGCTGGCATAATAAAAATATTATGACCATTCTATATCTGATTCAAAGAATTTAACGAGGGAGTTGATGGTGTCTAATCCTGGGCTTTATGATCGGATTTTGATTTGGAAATAAGCAATGTTGAAAGCCTTATAGGTCTATTAGATCTATATTTAGTTTGGTAAAAATAGAAATTTACAACATTTATTATCATTGATAAAAAGTGGCCTTAAACTATTGAATTTTAGATTATGTCGATATTTAACATTCTATAATTGCGTGAGCCTGACTTTTCAGAACTCTTAATAGCGTTCATTATGTTCTTAGTTCTTAAGGTAGCCCAGACTTATATATTTATCTTCACGCGATATTCTAGAAATATGGAGAAAAAAAAAAATTAATAGCATTAAAGTAAAAGAAAGAACAAAGTGTAGTCTAAACGCCGATACTGATGAAACCAATCCACTCTCTCTTACTGGCATCCATTTCATTAAGTTTGTGTCAAGCGTAAACAATCTAGGATATGGAAAAGAAATCGATGCTATGTTGAATTGATTATTATACGATAGTATTCGATTGCCGGGGATACATCGATATTATCAGTTATTTTTTAAACGATGTAGGGAAGGTATTTCCTTACACCTCATCGTTTTAGAATGCCTTGAAACGATATGTAAAGTGAGTGGATATTTGTGAGAATAATTTCATTATAGAAAAAAATCACATCTTTCTTAAAAAAATATGGCGAAAGGGAGATTATTTTGCTTCTTTGGCTCAATTATATTTTTACCAAAGCGCAGAGATTGACTGGCAGATCTAAAAATTATGCAATTGCATTTGATGGATTGATATAGGACGCTTAGTGTGTTTAACAAAATTAATGTGTTTCTCTGCTTAATTAACCAAAATAAACATTATTTAAAATTTGGATAAAAATGACTGCTTCCTAAAATCAAAACAAACCATTGGCATGGCTTGATTTCAGTAGGTCGTCAACAAACCATAGATTTTGTTTTGATTTTTAGCTGAACTCTCCACGTGAATAGCCTTCAGTCGTAAATAAAAATATTCAAATGCCATCTCTCAGTAAGGATATGATTACATGGCAGAATGATCCAGATTTGTTCAGGAGAAAAGTGATACATAATACATGCAACCAGTTACTCCATCATGGCTTTTAACTAAGCTCTTTAACATACACTAATACATTCAATAACAGCAACACTAGTTGGTGTGAGTGGAATTCGTGCATACTAAGGCAAATTACAGCCAGGTTTTTCCAGTGTAGTGTATTTTGGACATAATATGTATTAGACCACATTGAAGCATATTATGTAGAATCTAAACACAATGCAGGAAGCATAATCATAAACCATATTAAAAATTGTTTTTGTTCAGGAAAGCTATAGATCTAGCTTGGTATATAACAATTAATTATTGTAGTAACATTCTTTTCCGTGTTATCGCGGGTATTCGACTAGTGTTTAAAAATAATTGTAAATTATAATACATTAATTTTGATTCAAAACATGAAATGGAATTTAATACAAATACACTAGAGTTTCATTTTCCATGTAGCTTTATCAAGAACAACGTTTGTGTTCTCAACAGACGCAACAGTATTGATATATAGTATAACAATGAGAGAAAGTGAAAATGAAAATGAATAATGATAATTATCCTTTGTTGTTTCTCGGATTTAAAATCGAAAAATATGATTTCAGGGTTTATTTAAGATAAAGACATGTTAAATGGTAACCAAATGTCAGAACAAAAAGCGACACACCTGTAGTTTAAGAGAATAGCGCTGGTATCTTTGATTCTTCTCCAGTTTTGTAAGACTTTCATTATGCAGCGAATGGTTTTATACAAAATATTGTATGAATATTATATTGTCTGTTTAAGTTTCAACACTAAGGCAAAGTCAATGTCCATCGTTTTTCCTTTGTATATGACTTTAATACACCCTTTTAATCTCAATTAAAAAAATAAATCTTTATCTATGAATATTTTTACAGGTTGATAGTTGGACTATTCTTAGCGGGGGCCGGTGTCATCGTCTTCTTCTACTGCCAACAATACGCTAAAAATGCACGTATGGAAAGACGAGGTACAGGAGTAGTTATTCATATTACTAGCATTTTCCCAAAGCTTTAAATCTTTTCACTCTCATTATTACAATATTATGGAAATGCAATATTATATTCTAACAATTGATGATCTCATTTTTCATAATAAGTCTGATAATTAATTCTATTGATTCCTCATTGCGACTTAGCAAATAAAGCTGCTATTAGCGGTAATTAAACTTTCCAACTAATCTAGAATTTATATATTATTGGAATTCAGTGCCTCGAATGGAATGGAAACTTGACAATGAGGATCTATGGATCGTTTTATGTAAATCGATCTGTTTGATGGAGTGGCCCCTATCATTGATAGCTGCCTTTGAACCTTGCATGGTCATTGATTTATAATTTGTAAAGGCTTTAGAGCCGTGGAACAAATTGTACGTAGTGATTTAAACAGAATAATGCTTGTTTGCATCAAAGACACCGATAACAAAAGTAGGCTTCACCACCAGTATAATAATATGGTATTAAAATACAATGGGGAAAAGTAACAGAAAATCACACTATAGTAATTGATACACAGATTGATATCTCTTCTTACGCCATTTTAGCATGTGAGAAACAATGCAAAGTCACACACATATGTACACACACACACACACACACACACACACACATACGCACATACACATACACACACCCACACACACAGTGCATACATACACACACACGCACACACACGCACACACAACAAATAACATAAATCCTTCCATTTCCACTGACCTACTTAGACCAACCACTCCTAATCATCGTGCTTGACTGAAAACTAAGTCTACTTCCGCACGAAAAACAAGCTCTCGGAGAAATGATATTCAATATCGGGAAGAATGGCTTTATTACATCGATAATAGCAATTATTATGCCCTTGCTCTATTGTTATAATGAATATTATTTGGTGCAATATTTCCCTGTATCTGCACAGTAAATCCTTAATAAAGCCGATGTGACGTAGTACGCCAAATAATGTTGCATGATCATTAAATATGGGAAATGTAATATTGCACGATCATGAATTATGGGATAGGTTGAAAGAACACACGTTTCTTAAATAAATGCATGTAACGCACAACGCATAGTTATATTGCATTATAATTTTAACTTCCTTCCGGTAACACACCCCCTTTTAAGTAAAAGCCTAATTTTCCCACGGGCCAATACAGGGACAACTTTTGACCCCAACAGACTGTACTTGTGACCTAGTTTAAAAGTGACCGATCAGTCAACGACTAGGCCTAACTAATTATTATAGCCATTATTTATCGTATTTCTACATAATTATTTATCATTTATATACAAATGATAGCTGATTTTATCTTTCTGTCTAAATCTAGAGCATGGACCAAGATTTAAAGAGGGCTAAGTCTGCTGTCACTGATTAATGAAGTTTTATACTTCGTCAGTCTGTTGGCTAGGACTAGATCTAGATTTACATTTGACGTAAGGATCATGGCCAATTTGATTGTTAAAAAGAAATAAAAATCACTAGATCTATCATATCAATAATTTTGAAATAGCCAGTGACAGCAGGCTTATATAATCTCTAAATTCTGGTTACAGCCTAGATCTAGACGAAGGCTCAGCTATTTTGTAAACTAAACCACTTTAATTAGGCTAAGATCGAGATCTATCTCTTGTGTAGCCTATTCCAAGTGACACAGTTGGTCCAGTGGCATAAAGCACAATTTTGAGATCATTTATTCTCGTTGAGCCAAATATATGTAATTTGCTCGTTTAGTATAAACATGGAAACGACCTAAGTTATTATTTTTCCTTGGCTAGACTGCTAGATCTAGGCCTACTATTAGATTCTAGATCTAATATACATCTAAGTAACATTGAAAGTGAAGAAAGCAAGATCAAATATGCTTTTATATAAATTTGACCGAAAATCTATTACGAACGTCGATCACTGTGTTAGCGATGGGCCTAGCTTCTAGACCAGTGGTTCCCAAACTTTTCAACACAGTGGCACGGTTTCGAGCTGTTGGCGGCACCCCAGACTGAAAATTCAGTGTTACCTCATGATAACTCATTAACATCACAAAATATGACACTAAATATGATTGTTAATGTTAACCATTTTGAATTAACAAAATATGCATATATGCATAATAGTCGTTGCTTTATTCTTAAACTGTAAAAAAACCAAAACAATCTAAGCGTACCAAATGATATTTATCGAAATAATTCCTATTTATTAGCATGTTTAAGGAGTTTTTAGATTTATGAATAGGTCTTGTACATTTCTTATATTTTCTTGACGAAAATATCAATAGTTTCCTTAAAACTGAAAAAATCGTATGACACTTTTACATTATACAACAACATTGAAAAAACAAAACAAAACAACAACAAAACAAACCCAATACAAGTATAGATTTTGATCCAATTGAGTCTTAGTGCCAGGTTTCCGTGATTGGTTGGAAGTGAGAATGCCAGCGTATCATCATTTCTACTTCAACAATATTAAAATGACTCTGAAGCCATTTTTAATGTGTTATTTGATGTTGAAAAACCAAATTCGCATGGGTTGTGAACTGTAGAAACGAAGAAACCCTTTGGTAGCTTTATTTATACTTTTAGCTATAGTTGGATGATCTTCTTAAACAGGAGTCGAAAATGAATCTGATGACAATCGCATATGTTTTATTACACGTAAGTCCACAGCCATTGATTTAAGTTGTCAATTCTTACTCAAGGTGAACATTATGTATTTCAAAATTAGGAGGATTGAGTCATGTAGTAAAATTCGCATAATGAACTCGAAACCAATTAAATCAATTTGTATTGATTGGTGGGAAATAATCTTTTTTTTAAATTTTTTATCTCAAGATATTATATAATTTGTATATCAAAAATGCTTTACAATATTTGAAATCATTCTTTGACACAGCTTTTGCAGATCAATGGAAACACATTCATATCTCCAAACTTCACATGCCATTACAAAAGGGACCTGAATTATAGAGCATAAACTATTTTCACTAATTTCTTCGTACATTCGGTAGATACATATATCAGATAAAAACCGCTCATAATATTGCAGGAAAACGCTCCTGTATTTTCATAATTTTCCGATCAACCTTTTTTTCCTTCTTTTTTCTCCGCTCTGTGGTTCTGACTAGGCACCGTGACTTTGTTGATGGCCAAAGAGGATAGAATGGTGCAAAAACAAATGCATTAGGCATATATCCTTCAATAATGCAGCTTGGCAAACTGTCGACAAAATGCCTAGCTCTAGATGAATTAGGAGATGTCGACATCATTTTAAGGAAAGGCATCGCTTTTAACAAAGCGGCTAGGTTTCTTGAGTTACTTGATCTATGTCTTGTTGAGGTTGTCAGGCCGATTACTTCGGGGCACGATAGAAGAGATCTCGCGGCACGATAGAAGAGCTGTGCTGCGGCACGATGATTGGAATCACTGTTCTAGTTCTAGACCTAGGATTCCGAATACATTGACAACGGCCTTGGGACCTGGATTATCTAAATTATGATCCTGAAATGTATTAACCAGAGTTCAATTGGGAGCTTAGATGAATGAGTGACGTCTTTATCATTAAAAATGAATGATTGGTTGGGACATATTTAGATATAGTTTGCTACCACTTGCAATTAAAACCATTGATTAGAAAGGGATTTTTTCCTGATAAATTTAATGTGTTTTGACTTTTACTTTCAACGTTCCGTGCATTATGTGCAGATTTAACATTTAGATCTAGTTATCATTAAACTATATTTTTCTGATGACAGATCTAGAACGTATCTATAGATCTAGATGTATTCCTAGTTTTTTTTTTAATTCTTTCTTTAACGGGACCTTCGAGTCGTAAATAAAGGTCAAGAAAAAGATATACATGTATAATGTGGAATTTGTATGTTTTGTCTACAGCAATGAATCTCAGTCATATACGTTGTTTTTTGTTTTTTTTATAGAGATTTAACGTCAGTTAAGTAGTGTTATAGACTCATTGAGAGAATTTTATTTTAGAAGCATTTTTAAGTCTAGACCTTGCGGGTATTTCGTGTTTTTTGAGCTTGGCCTCGCGAAGAGATATGAAATTGTAGTGGCTAAATATGAAAACGATGCTCAAAAAGCTTTATTTCACATATTGTGAAATACATTATATACCGAAAGTTTAACGGTAAAGTTCAATTATATGGGATAACCATATTTATTGCTTTAAAAAAAAAAAAAAAAAAAGACTTAATTTTGCGCAACAATTTCAGCAATCAATATTATAATTGGTCAAAAACCGATACACGTACTCCAAAATTCGATGTACTTCTGATTTTACTTTAAACCTATTTAAGCTTAGTATCGCATTTGAAATAATGTAATTATTATTACTGAAGTCATTACTCCCTTCTTTGCTGTTGATTCTTGTCCTCAATTTTATCCTGTGCCCTAAAACCTGTGTTGGTAGTGGAATGGCCTTGGAATTGGATAGATTTACATGAGATTTCTGCCTCCACCAAATAAACAGTTAATGCATGGCTACAATGTACAAAAAATGGTAATATTATGTATTTTGCAAGTGAAACAAATAAAGAAATGGGTCAATTAAAGTATACCTTTTAGTCACTATGTACTTTGGAGAGTGTTTTGTTCACAGTCAGGAGTCCCCGCTGCCCTGGCAATGAACTGCTTGCACCAATGCATTGCGGTATTATAGGTTGCATGTTCAGCGTTCTAAATGGCAAATCCTGCTCTGTTGACTATGCATATCGACAATGGTGCCAATGAGTAAAAATATCGACATCCTATTTCAAGTGATATCATAGAACATTCAAGCCCGCGGAAATTGTTCTCATTAAATATGTAGAAATAGAAGACAAAACTCTTAGAATCGCTTAAAAAAAAAAATCACGCACTATGAATTTTAGTACAAAGTATGGTATAATGTAAGCAACTTGAAAACTGATAATAGAAGCCATAATATAAAATACAAGGATAATTATTAGCATGCGCTAAATTTATGCTTTATCTAACAACAAATCAAAAGTAATGAATAATAAGTCGACGATGAGACTGGCAGAATGATCCAGACTTTTATGGGAAAGAATAGATACAGAACATTCCAACATATCTTGTTATAAAGCATGAGTTTCACTTACAACAATTTGTATTATTTGTTCGTGTCCACTATAATGTGAAATAAAGACTTACTGGCCTTGGTTCTGCGAAAGTCATCAACCGGACCTACTTGGTTCTGCGAAAGTCATCATTCAGACCTACCAAATTTTCATTGACGTTTTCCTCACTTAACCAATTTAGCCATGGTTTAACTGTAACAACTAAGAGTGCAAATAAATCAATAAAATAAGTAATCAACCATGAGTTGTGCGATAGAAAGTCATAATGTTGTCATAGTATGCATCATTTGACAATTTCCGTACCGGATTTATTGATTTATTAAAAAAAAAATGCATTTCATCATGTTTGTTAAAAGAATTCACGTCATTCGAAAGGGTGCCATAGTTATGAAACACCAAAGGTCCATTGCCACCATTTCAATGGCAATTCATTCATTAATGGATTCTAAGTCGTTCATTATAAAACTTGAAATGTAATTAAATGATTCTTGCTAACTAATACGCTATCGATTCCGTAGTTCTATTTTTAAAATGATTACATACATAGATCTACTTATATTTCAATGATTAAATGTTTCCTAGCCATAAACTCGATCCAAAACAAAGACATTAATATTTCATGTGCTGATCTTGTGGCGCGCCAGAAGGTAAAAATCAGCATTGAAATAACCGCTTTAAACCTAGAACCAGCCCTTATCTTATTCATGAATTATTTTTCCAATCGATATGAGATAATTGATAAAAAACAAAACAAAACGCGGCCATTGGAATTTTCCCATATCAGCATTGGTCGTTACTAATGAAACAAAATGTGAGCGAGTGAATGCTAGAATCTACATTTTTTCCCCTCTCAGGCTTGTCTTTTTGCTGTTATCTCTTTTGATCGGTGTGAATTTACAGTTTAGGAATTTCGTAAACCTTTTAATTATTTTTTGGGGTAAAATAAAGAGTTGCGTTGCATGGAATTTTTGCATTTTTATGATCACGCCATTTCGTAATGCAATATGAAGGTGGAAAAATAATTCTCGAATCCAAACGATAGCAAACAGAGAGAGAGAGAGAGAGAGAGAGAGAGAGAGAGAGAGAGAGAGAGAGAGAGCTGATTCGTCGGAAATGATAATGGACTAATCATGTTTGCCATCGTTCACAATTTTAGTAGGATTGGTGATTTTAACCTTTAACACACAGCAGGTACTAGATTTAAAAAATGTAATGCTCTCTCAACGTTGGACTAGGACATAATAATATTATTCTGCTCGTTGTTATCTGAAGGAAAATCTTTTGGCTGATATGTCTTATCAATCTTTTGTTTATTAGCGTTGATATGTTATAGATGCAAGAACAAGCTATCTTTGTTTTCGTCTTTATAAATGATATCAATGGTGCAACGTCCATCAAAGGCAAAAGTTTGCTTATCCCATAGGAAGTAAAAAAACAATAGCATTGTCAAACACAATTCGTGTTGCGAAATACAGAAAAGACGAACGTAAGCTTATCGTTTCATCCAATTATGTTCAATAACCATCTTTATACATGCATTTGTTCTCCTTGAGTAAGACATTTTGTCCCGTCCACCTCTCTCGACTCAGGTGTAAATATTTCCTGGACGTAAAGACATCGTTGTCCGTGTCCAAATAATGTAACCTAATGCTTGTCCTCTGTATTTCTGTGTTGCTGTCTGACAGTGAAGTGTTGCAGTCATTGCAATGCGCCTTGAACATGGCTACATTGTGGATAGAAGAGCTAAATAAGAGCGGTTTAAAAAATATATAAACTTTTGTATAGAGCGCGATTCCTAATTTCAAGCCGTAGAGCTAGACTGCAGAGAGCAC
Source organism: Aegires albopunctatus (assembly GCA_032466395.1). NCBI lineage: Eukaryota > Metazoa > Mollusca > Gastropoda > Nudibranchia > Aegiretidae > Aegires > Aegires albopunctatus. The sequence goes on from JASKDV010245631.1 coordinate 10,772, forward strand.
AGCCAGGCAAACTTGTTTCTTCTTAAGATAACGGTTTTTAAGAAATAAATCTTACCACGTGGGAATAAAAAGTTTAAACAAGCGGCAGAATTTATTTCAATCACAGTCATCGGTCGACCAAAATTTATCCCAATCAATCAATCAACATTGATTAATCAACCATTCATCTAACTATTCAACAGATCTCATCATCTGTTGCTAGGTAGCTATATTGAATCTATCTGCTTTGAACGCCACCATTTTACTAATACAATTTGTTGACATCCATCTCCAGGTCGCCATTTCAACCCTCAGATGGCTTTACCTCCGTCACCGCCAGGCTATGAGGAACCTGGCCATCAACCGCCCCCTTATCACATAGCATTGACGGAATCTACCGTGGCGGAAGACAATCACATTGCTCACCTATACTGCAATAGGATGGAGGTTCAAGATGGTATGCCCTCGCCTTATGAATCGCCAAGCAGTTAATACTTTTAAACATAAAGACAATATTATTATGTATCTGACCATATAATAAAAGTTTTAAATAGATTATGGGAAACATCTCAATTTTTTATTGTTGAGAAATGAGACAAAATCACTGAAGTTAGATTTGGCAGACTAGATCTATTTTATCACTTTTATTTCTGCATGGTTTCTAGGTAAACAGTGACGCTTTTTGTTACTTTTTGGTGGCGATAAGATTTGGATTAAAGAAAATTTTCATTGATTCCTTCTTGCTGTTGGAAATTTTAAACAAAAAATCCTGCATTATTTTTTAAATGAACTTTGTCTTTTATTAACTAAACTCTTACAAATTTCTTTCAACAGTTCCTAGCGTAAGTGAGAGTGAGTTCAACAATCGCCCTCTATCTGTACCGCCGCCGTATTCTCTAATTGACCAGCTTCCTAATGACAACAACCTATATTACCAAAATACCGATGTACCTCAAACAGGAGGGAATTCGCTGTTACAGCTAAATCCTTCAACGTTACCCTCTTATAATACCAACAACAACATAAGATCCTTAGACAACCCGCCTTTTTACTCCCTATTGGATAATCGACAAACTGGCAGTCAGTGGACCACAACCGATAATGCTTTTCATCCCGACGGAGGCCAAACGTCTCAGCTAGTCTCAACTCCTCTTGACCATCAAATCCAAATCCATCAGTATTACGAACTTCCGGCGTATGAGCCATATTCACAGAGCAGTTTGCAGAGCACTGAGAGACGGCTAAACGGAAACGTATCTATAATCGAATCTTCTTTGACAACCCGAATAGCTTTGCGTGCAGGGCGTCCGTTACTGGAAGTCCATAGCTGCGCGAGTACATTAAACAACGGCGGAGATTCGAATAGTCAAAGATCGAGTCCACAGGATCGTTCCACTAATACAAGATCTGGCCCAGTTGCTTCAAACCATCGAAGACGAATATGTATACCACAGTCTCTGAGTAACAGGAACTCGGCAGTAAGAGGAAGAGGATCGTTGACAGGTGCAATAAGTGTAACCTCAACCCAAAATGGCATCTCCTCAAGAAGACCGAACCGACAAATATCCTTGGGTTCTCATCAGAATAGGAATCGGCTATCGAAAATGGTACACAACTTTCCATCTAATTCAAATCAAAATGGAATGGTTAGTGGAAATCAACCCAAGAATACAACGCATACAACTATACACAATACATTGACAGATGGGAGGAGAAATTCAACGGACCCTTCACCATCTGGAACTCAAGCACAAACCCAAGCGACAACCCCGGATATCTTACTGGGGATCCAATTGGGCAGAAGAATGAGTGAGCCAGAATAGTGGATGACTACTGCAATGATTTATCACTGACATTTCCCGCTTTCAAAATCAACTTTTCAAATTCCGTCCATATCCTATCTCAGGTGCGGAGTATTATTTCATTTGTTGAAATTTCATTATTCTTTTTTAAAAAATGTTATAAAAAATTCTATATTAAGACCATTTCATATCATTTTATTCTTTGACAAAACAATGACGCTTTTTATGGTACAATTTTACTTGTAGTTCAGTATCACTTATGGTTCGGTTTCAAAAGATGAAAACTATTCCGACAAATAAGAAATTATCAATACAAACGAGAAAAAGAGTGTTACATCGAGCCCACCATCTTATGGATGTGAAATATGGACAATCAACAAAAAGATAACGGAGAGGATAAATATAACAGAAATGTGGTTCATAAGAAGAATGTTATAAGTTCCATAAACAGCGATATAAACTCATGGAAATATACCAAGTCAAGCAGAAGGAGAAAGATCGATCAACAAAATAAGAAAAAGACTGGCAACTTTTTTTCGGGTATGTTATGAAAGGAAAAGGAGTAGAATATCTTGTCCCAACAGGAAATATTGAAGAAAAAAAGGCAAGAGGAAGACAGAGAGAAACATGTTGATTGGCATACAGAGTGGGTGGGAGCTTAGGGCATCAACAGCTTAATGCGAGCAACATAAATCAACCGAGAAGTGTGGAAGGACATGATCGTCACCGCTACTCAGCATGACATTTGATGATAATGTTGATGATAATGAGACAATTTAGCCTACTTACAGTCAATGTGAGATGGTGCCATTAAATAATTCATTAGGTCGAATGGCAAGTCTTTGGAAACATTCGATTATTATGTCAACGTATTATTATGCAAACAATTAAGAAAATCAATAATACAGATGATGCGTCTATTTCAGTTTTATACTAGCCCCCATTCCTCTCAGTTTTATACTAGCCCCCATTCCTTTCAGTTTTATACTAGCCCCCATTCCTTTCAGTTTTATATTAGCTCCCTTTTCTTTCAGTTTTATACTAGCTCCCATTTCTTTCAGTTTTATACTAGCTCCCATTTCTTTCGGTTTTAAACTAGCCCCCATTCCTTTTAGTTTTATATTAGCCCCCATTCCTTTCAGTTTTATATTAGTACCCATTCCTTTCAGTTTTATACTAGCTCCCTTTTCTTTCAGTTTTATACTAGCTCCCATTCCTTTCAGTTTTATACTAGCTCCCATTTCTTTCAGTTTTATACTAGCCCCCATTCCTTTCAGTTTTATACTAGCTCCCATTCCTTTCAGTTTTATACTAGCTCCCATTTCTTTCAGTTTTATACTAGCTCCCATTCCTTTCAGTTTTATACTAGCTCCCATTTCTTTCGGTTTTAAACTAGCCCCCATTCCTTTTAGTTTTATACTAGCTCCCATTCCTTTCAGTTTTATACTAGCCCCCATTCCTTTCAGTTTTATACTAGCCGCCATTCCTTTTAATTTTATACTAGCCCCCATTCCTTTCAGTTTTATACTAGCCGCCATTCCTTTTAGTTTTATACTAGCCCCCATTCCTTTTAGTTTTATACTAGCCCCCATTCCTTTCAGTTTTATATTAGCCGCCATTCCTTTCAGTGTTATACTAGCCGCCATTCCTTTCAGTTTTATACTAGCCCCCATTCCTTTTAGATTTATACTAGCCGCCATTCCTTTTAGTTTTATACTAGCCCCCATTCCTTTTAGTTTTATACTAGCTCCCATTCCTTTTAATTTTATACTAGCCCCCCATTCCTTTCAGTTTTATACTAGCCCCCATTCGTTCAATTTTAAACTAGCCCCCATTCTTTCAGTTTTATTACTAGCCCCCATTCTTTCAGTTTTATACTAGCCCCCATTACTTTTAGCCCCATTCCTTTTAGTTTTATAATAGCCCCCATTCCTTTCAGTTTTATACTAGCCCCCATTCTTTCAGTTTTATACTAGCCCCCATTACTTTTAGCCCCATTCCTTTTAGTTTTATACTAGCCCCCATTCTTTTAGTTTTATACTAGCCCCCCATTCCTTTCAGTTGTATACTAGCCCTTCATTCCTTTCAGTTGTATACTAGCCCCCATTCCTTTCAGTTTTATACTAGCCCCCATTCCTTTCAGTTTTATACTAGCCTCCATTCCTTTCAGTTTTATACTAGCTCCCATTCCTTATAGTTCCTCATTTTCCTTCTCTCTCCCCCTCTCTCCATCACCAATCAAGACGTGTTTGCTTACCAAGCTTTTTAATGTTATTATGTCTTTCTTCAACGAGCGTCCGTCCAAGGTCCGATATCTACTTTTTCTATTGTTAATATGTTTTTATTCCGAAGGACGTATTTCACCAGTATCATCAACTTTTATCCTTAAATATTTATATTATTTATGTATGAGGGCATACATTCAATTTTATCGCATATATACATATTATGTATGTATGTATGTATGTATTAAAGCTATAGATGTCATTGTATGTATATGTGTATATATTGATTGTAAGATTTGTATGCATGCCAAAATTTGAGAATCCATGCTTGATTGTACAATGTGTAGTTTTATATCTTATTACCATTTTGTTTAATGCCAAATAATATATATTATATATATATATATATATATATATATATATATATATGTTTCTGTTGATCCATGCATTAAGATTACTTGTTTAAGTCAAATGAAGGCATTTACTTACTTACTTTACTTTACTGATCCCCAACTGCTGGTCATCGTCCTTTTTCAGCAGCCAATGCCAGGTTATGATATCATGCTGTGTTTTTTAGTTGTTGCGGAGAGGAATATAGGCAAACTCAACAAACACTTGAGCCGCATCCGAAATGAACACCAACCACTATTCAGACTCCGCCATAGAACAGACGAGACAATACACCATCACCTTTGTGAATGCACCCACCTCACCGAACTAAGACAACAGCAACTACCACCAAATCCTACCATCTTCAATAACGAAGGCATTTAAACAAAATGCATGCCCATACATTATCAATCTGTAATATGTTCCGCAAGGCATTGTATTATAGTGATTAGAATCTGAAATAATATAGCATTTGGACTCACAGGCACATAAACTGTGAAACAAAACATTCTTGAGATCACCATTAGTGACTCAGGTGCCGTGATATCATTGAAATACGTAGGAAAATAAATTTATCAATTTGATGTCATTACTGCGTTTTAATTCTGTGTTGTATTATTTGCAGATTATGAACGTGTGTTGTTTAGTTTATGTTGTCACGCACTGTAATAACTTGGCTTGAGGATAATATGAACAAGATTAGAAACAACATTGCTACAGAAATGGAGCGCAATAAAAATCAGTTTGTAGAAGACAAGAAAACGGTAGACAGTTTTCACACTTATAATAATAACACAGTGATCAATCGAATCGGAATTAATTTAATCATGGGACTTCTATCTAGATCTATATAATCTAGATCAAAGCTTCACTAGAGGTTAAAAGTAACAGAACATTTCAAATCCCTGAAAAAATTATCACATTGAATTTCAAACCAAGAGTTCAACACCAGAAGATCAAGGAGTTGATTCAGGCATTAGCTTTCATTAATAGGTCAAGATTTGATTGGACAAAAGTGGTTTTCCCAAATTTGAAAAAGTGCTAAAGCTATCCCCACCCGCAGAGTAACAGACTGTGCGGATAGTTGCAACAAACCATCATGATAACATAGAATTGCTCATTTAGTCGAAATAACTGGTTCACAATGTTATTCTTCGGTCACCACAGGCTATTATCCTTTTCATTTTTTAGGGGCAATTTTACGCTGCTTGCCTCGCTTGACTCGGTTGTGAATCACTTGTATCAGTATTAGTAGGCAGTCGTGATAGTGATGATCAAGTCCAAAGTTGTAATCGTACCTACTGTACTAATAAGTAGTAAATTTTGTTAGAATTAAGTAAATTATGTGTTGCAGTCGCCCAGGGCGGTAAATTTAATTGTCAATGTGAATTATGATGCCTTGTGTGTGTAAACATTGTTACACTTATCCCCATTGGACGTGTTACAACTATCCCCAACTCAATAGTCACATTCTTTAAAGCAATAAATGGTCAAACAGATACCCCTATAAATGAAATAAATAGAAGTACAGTAATAGGTGAACCAGGAACTCAGATAGTCAGACATTTAACATCGTTATTAGCATTCTTTCTTCCCTAACACCGCGAGATTGTGGAATAAATTAAATCCAGATGTTAGAAGTAGCGAAAGCGTTGATACTAGTAAACATAGGCTACAATATGAAATACTTAGATCTTCATACAAATAATTAGCCAACATAATACGTTGTCATACATGTACTTAATATTTAACACTTAAATTATGGAGGGTGTATTGACAATACTACTCAGCATAGTCGAGTATGTCAGTTTATTTGAATAAGAAGAATAATAATAACGAGGAGCTAAACACGATGACTCGTGGTTGCCATTAGCTAATTGTTCATTATAATACCCTTAAAGGGGTTGGAGGTAGAAGCAAGGTCATTTCCTACACTTACCATTGCAATGATAGGTTATCGAAAGCAATAACTCAATAAATAAATCATTTATCAAAGTACAAAAAATTACTCTCGAATAAAGATTTTCATCAGGGAGCTGTCTTAATCAATAATTGTTTTAATAAGAATGAAAATACAATGTAATTCCAAGCATAAGCAATGGAAGTTGGTTAAGGGGAAGTGTTTTCTTCAAAGATAGATTAGGTCCTTGTTACAAATATCTCCGTGTTACTCATATTTCCACCTTACCCTCCTTGTGTTCAAATCGAGATAGAAGCGTCATAATTTTTCAACATAACAAAGGAGGCACACAAATAGTGTGCTTTAATCTCTATATTTTTGTCAACATCTGCAGCAGTGAATGCATCTTCCGTTGAATTGAAGAATGGAGGTTTTCGAGAGCGGAGAGTTGTCACGTGGTAGTTGTGTAGCCTGTTTGTTTGGCCGTTGCTTCGTTCATT
>JASKDV010245852.1:0-17566 GCA_032466395.1 Aegires albopunctatus
CCATATGATTTAATTTTATTTAGCAATCTTGCATGAGGTACAGAGTCAAAAGCCTTGCGAAAATCTAGGTACAAAACGTCAATACTTTTGCTATTATCTATTATCTTTGTAAAGTCCTCCATGACTTCAAGTAACTGCGTAACACAAGATCTATGTTGACGAAAACCATGTTGGCACTTGGCATACAAATCATTTTCTTTCATATGTTAAACTATAACATCTCTTACAATCTTGAGGAAGAGATCTTGAACTGTTGTGCTAGTATGATTTGATTGAATAATGTAGTTGTATAAAGTTAGTAGAATTAGAGGGAAAATGCATTTAAGCATGCACAGCATGGTGATTGGGAGTGCTGATTGTCAGACAGTCTGATTGATACTGACAGGTGATTAATGGCACCTAGCAAAGGGGCGGGAAGGCACTCTCAAAACTAAGTTGCGAGTTTTAGTCCGCAAAGTTTTCCTTTAAATTTTCTTCCATATGATTCAAATTTCTCATTTCTTTGTTGGCAGGGATATTATCATGTCTTCTTAAAATATGTCCCAACAGTCGCCACCGATATTCCGAAATAAATATGAAAAAAGTTTTTTTTACTTGTCTCTTTGTACAATGATTGGTTTGATATTATAACTGGAAAGAATCATATTTTTCTTCTTTGTTTTGGGTAATGGCCCATGAAATGCTATTGTATGCCAGCACTGATTTGACAAGACTTCTGTACAGTTTTATCTTTATATCTTCCTTTTGATTTTGTCTCCTCTGATCCAGATGTTCATGAGTTTGTTAAGGGAAAATGTGGACAGTTGTTTCTTCCTTTCTATATCTTCTAGATCTCCTATATAAGTGACCCAACTTTCTTCATTTTTCTCCAGGCTGGGTCTTTTCTTTTTAGGCCTATGACTTCTGTTTTATTAATGTTCACCGTAAAACTACCGGTATAGTATGCTTTTTGCCGACGTTTTGAATTTCGTCTGTGTCTATATGATGTAAACCGATAAATTTGACATCATCTGTATAAGCTATTTCATTACGTAAAGATCTCTGATATGTTGTTGGTGGTGTGATTTTGTAGTATCATGAAACATTTAGATAAAAATAAAATACTAACCAACCAACAACATGGTTACATAAATGACATAAATTGTAATCTCTCTCCCGGCACTCAACTTAGATTCTTTGCAGAGATGATAGTTTGTTATATAGAGAGATAAAATCTAGCACTGACTGTAAAATCCTTCAAAAAGACTTAAACACACTACAAAAAAGGGAAAAGTAAATGGAAGATCCTGGTAAGTGCCAAGTACTAAATGTTTGTAGAAAAAAGAACAAAATTGATTATGACTACAAAATACACAATCAAAGCCTGAAGGAAGCAAAAAGTGCTAAATACTTAGGAGTTACAATAGATAATGAATTAAGATGGAAAGACCAAAACAAATCAGTCTGTCAAAAAGCAAATAATACTCTAGCATTCTTAAAAAGAAATATACCCGCAAAATGCCCCAAAAAGATTAAAGAGCAATGTTTCAAAACCTTAGTTAAACCAATTTTAGAATATGAATGCTGTGTTTGAGACCCCCTTCTTAAAACCCAAATAGATAGCTTGGAGAAAGTACATAAATATGCAGCAATTTTGTAACTAATAACTATCATATGAACATGGTAACACAATACATAACATAAAACAGTTGGAGTTGACACCTTTAGAGGAACAAAGAGCTTGAAATAAAGTTGTAATATTCTTTAAAGCAATTAACGATCAAATAGATATCCCCATAAATTAACTAAACAAAGGTAATAGGAGAACTAGGAACTCAGATAGTCAGACATTTAACATCCCAGTCTCTAAAATGATGTCTCTAGCACTGCTAAATTGTGGAATAAATTGAATCCTAATATTAGAAGTAGCAAAATTGTTGATAATCTTAAACATAAGCTGCAATATGAAATACTTAAATCTTCATATAGGCCTAATAAGTTGGGGGTTTTTGTGGGGTTTTTTGGGCGTATTGACAGTAATTCTCAACCCAGTTGAGTTGTGACAGTTTATTTGAAGAAGAAGAAGAAATGCTGCTGGCATATCGATCCCTTTTATTATTCTTATTTCTATGTCTTCAGCATTTGCTTTTGCTGCCAATCATTTATGGGTCTAGATCACATGCTTCTTTTGGGTCTGAAACACCTTTGACAATGGAGAAGGCAATCTATTTGGGGTCTGATTCTGTGGGGTGTTTTAGACAAGGCTTTTCTAAGTGTGTTTATTTAGACTTCAATGAGAGGGTCGAAGTAATAACATTGGATTTTCTAACTCAAGATTTGTTTATTTATTTATTTATTTTTTTGGTGGAGGTGGGGGATCTTTAGGACACATTAAATACAAGGACTATAAAAAAATTTTATAAACAGGGCTCAATTTATTATTCCCATGGTGACTTCTTTTTCTTTTGGGTCTATTTCAAGGAAAGACTGGAGTATCCCGGGCATCATTGCAAATGCAGTGGTAAATTATCTTGTTTAAGTAAAATTTATGGTATAGATAGGGGAATATTACAAAGATGTGGCCCAGTATGTATATGATTGCATATGTTTTTCATTTTTTGTTGCTTATTAATCATCAGGCCAAAGCTGCTAGAGTCACAAGTGATTTTGTTGGGACTCTTAAGAGCATTGTTGGAGATGCAAATGTATCAAATGCAGATGCGGTCAGAGAGCAGCATGGTCATGATGAATCTCACCATGAGTAAGAATGGTTTTTAGATTTGAACAAATTTTGTTTCCATCTTGCATGTGAAAAAAAAAAAATGTCGAATTTTTTTTCATGATCACCAATGGGTTTAGATTGAATATATATAAATGATTAAAAAATGAAATATTACAAATTAACAACATGTAATAATGAAGCCTGTAGACCACAAAGGGTATAAAATATAATACCATCGATGATCATTTTTATGGATCTCAGAAGAGAAAGTTTTGCCCACAGTACCTCAACCTCTCTCCATAGCGATTACCTTATAACAGTTGCTCTCAACTGGAATTCTCTTGTAGGCCTTTTCATTTTGAAATCCTCGTCAATTTTTGTGTGGAATATACAGAGCAATTAAAGACAGGTCCTTTCCTCTTACATACTGACAATTTCTGACTGTCTGTGGCCTGGTAGACCTAATTGTTTTATACCAGAGTGCCATGAGGAAAATAAAGCCTAATTGAAGGACTCACTATTGAATTCTTACCATGATTGAAGCCCATACTTTTAAATCTCATGGCCAAATGTCTACCACTAGAATTTGAAGCCACAAGATTGATTTACCTTGATGAAGGTATATTGTGTAGATTGACAATTTCATTAATTTTTCACTAGAAATTTCAAAGTTTTATAATGAACTATTTTTCTTTGTCACAATTTTTGTATTTTTGGATTCTTTTAACTTTTCAATCATTAGAATCAGTATGCCAGACGTGGTTGTTTTCCCAGAGACTGTAGAGCAAGTAAGTCAAGTATCTAAATTATGTTATGACAACATTGTCCCACTGATTCCTTTTGGAAGCGGCACTGGATTGGAGGGAGGAGTCAATGCTCTACAGGTACATTGAAATAATTACTTTTGTGAGAGAACCTTAATGTAGATATTTATGCTAAGGTCTGTTATTTATTCTTTATTTTTGTATATGTTACAAATTAAATTAAACCTTTTCATCACACCTATGATAACTTGCTTAGTGGTTCTAAACCTAGGGTGTAGTAGGGATGGGGGAAAGGGTTGGATATTGAAATTAAATTTTCAGACTCAGACTCATGTTGTTTTACTATTTTGATTGGATGGGGAAATTACGACATCCTGTTTGGTGAGAGATGGGGGTGGGGGGTTGTTAATAGATTTTCAGCCTTGAAATGACTTCAAGGCCCTATATTCTATTTTAAACTTTTTTAGGCAGAAGGGCCAAAAAGATTGAGTGCTACTGCTCTTGGAGATGGATTACAATTCAATGTCACAGTTATTGAATTGATCCACACATTATGGTGTCTCAGTAGCCTATATGCTTTGATAATGGATTTTAATTTAGTTTTTTATTTATTTCTTACATTGCAAATTATTGACAGGGTGGAGTGTGCATGGATGTAACGAAATTGGATCAGATTGTGGCTGTAAATGCTGAGGATTTTGATTGCACTGTTCAGCCGGGAGTTTGGAGACAAGCGCTCAACAGTTATCTGAGAGATACAGGACTTTTTTTCCCCATTGGTAGGAAAACTTATTTACTATTATGATTCTATGTCTTATCATTTCACTGTAATGAATTGATCCTCATGTTTCATTCATTTGTAGTGAAACAGTTTGTGCATAAGCTGCTCTCTTTTAAAGTAATTCTATTGAAGCATTGATGATAACTTTATCATTTAGTTTTTGAATATTCTTGGCTAAAATTATATTCACTGTAAACACTACTTCATCACTTTCACTTTCACTGTTCCAGAAGCTTTTATGGTAATGGAGAATGAAATTATTTGTTGTTTTCCAATTTTCATATTATTTCATTATTTTTTGTTTTTGCACAGATCCTGGTGCAGATGCCTCTGTTTGTGGTATGTGTGCAACCAGTGCTTCAGGAACTAATGCTGTGCGCTATGGTACAATGAGAGAAAATGTGTTGAATATGGAAGTTGTTCTACCTGATGGGAGAATAATTCATACAGCAGGAAAAGGAAGGCGAACAAAGTTTGTAACATTAGTCATTGATAGATTATTTTAGACACTTTAATATTCAGATTTTTGTATAGTCCCTTTTCATTTTTGTTACATGGTTTTTGAATTTCTACTTTCTTCCCTCTCTTTAATGTGATTTCATATATCTTTTTTCAAAACTACCATTTGATGTGAATTATCTGAATTTTAGTGATCCTCATGACCTTCTGCTTCAGTATTTTGCTAATCATTTCTTATGTAGCAAAATTACTTACAGTAGTAAAATCAATATTTACACTATAGTCATTTCTTGAACTATTTGCATTTGTGTTATGGTGCCAAGGGAGCATGGTTTTGATCTCTGAAAAGTTGGTTACGTATTAAATGTTTACTATTTCCAAATGGTGAAAACTTTCAGTGAATCAGTAAATGGCTGTTGAATTTTTGGTCATGTTTGGCCATTTGTTCCTTACCCATTTTCCATCTTTTTAATTGCGGATATAAGAATGCACCAACTTCACTTTTCATTTGTAAATCTTAACAACTATGTCATGTTCTTCATTCAAAATATTGTCAAATCGCTTTATTTTATACTATTCTATCATTGATTTTAAGGCATGATTTGTAGTTTAAATTGACAAGAACACTCTCAATCGTATGAATGTGGTATTCACGCATAATAATTTCTTTTATTATTTTTGTCTTCTCAATTATTTTTTTTCAAAGAAAAACATCAGCTGGTTACAACCTTACAAATTTGTTTGTGGGATCTGAGGGCACATTGGGCACAATTACTCAGGCAACAATTCGATTGTATGGCATACCGGAAAAGGTAAAATTTACCTCACCAGAGCTTTGCAAATATTGTAAAACTGTTTTCATCTAAGGTACAATGTAATTATTAATTTGACACCATTTATCTTCAGAGTCCCATTTTAAGAAAACTACGGTAATCAAAATAGTAATTGATTACATAATATTGATTTATGGGCACTTCTAAGGTAAATGTATTCTAGATGTAGATAAATTGTAAAATGCCAACAAGAACTGGATATGTCAACACTTAATACAATGTACCACTGTTGCAAAGAGAGAGAGAGTTTTAGTCTTTAGAAGAACACTTCCGATGGCCATGAGTCCATCAATTGATATGTTATAATATTTTATTATCTTAATCTTTTCCCAGACCATATCTGCAGTTTGTCATTTCAACAGTGTGCAAGAGGCAGTAGATACTGTTGTAAATATTTTACAGTGTGGGATCCCCATGGCCAAATTAGGTCAGTTAGATTTGCTTGAAATATCTTCTTAATTTTATTTATGTTATATATTTGAATTTAAATTATGTTTTCTGCCCAAAGGCTTAATAATAAAACATGTTACAAATTAATTTTTTTTCATCGTCATTAAATATTATATGGAACATCCCAGATGCATTATTTCAAAACTGAATGTGGGAGTCTACCTGCGATGCCTGGACAGATGGTCAGCATAGTCATACACAACCAACAGGATGTGGTTCATATTTCTGCCAGAGCTCGGTTTTTCATTGAATTCCTAGAAAAAGTTCACGGTCATAGTTTTCTTCTTTTATTTATTGATAAAATGAATAATTACTGTACTGGCGGAAAATCCTTTCATTTTTTGCTATTGTAAAGCACTCCAAGCTTTGAGATTCCTGGAACTAAAGTCTATGAAAATTGTATCTATTAAAACCTGGAACAATCTGGAATCTTTTTCAAATAAATGATTTAACATCGTTCCTTCCATGTTCATTAACAACCAAGATGAACTCCTTGACACTCTTAATTCTTTTGTGTCCATGGGTTTTTTATATTTCCCTTAAAATCTATGTGTTGTCTTAAATAAGCTCTCTAAAATCACTATAATGTATTGTATAAACCTTGACATGATTGTTATTTTAGTTATTGAACTCTTTGATAAATAAATCTTATTAAAAAATGAGAAATATGATGCTTATAAAAACTTGACAAACTTTGTCAAGGAAAAAAAATTGGAGGAAAACTACTAAAATTCATTTGAATTATCCAAATATGAATATTTTGAATTCGAATATATGACAAAATTAGGTGGAAAATATAGCAAAAATATCAAAATTATGATGATTATGTATTCTTTCTATCACTTTATTTTCTCGAGTCATCAGGATATTGTAATAACTCTGATATCATTTTGTACTATGATTTTGTTTTTTAAGGGAGAGAGAAAGTGCGGTTTTTATTATAAAATAAGGGAAACAAAATAGTGGCCATAACGGCAAATTTAATGATGAATAATCCTATTTTTTTATATAAGTGTTGCTTTAAATATAATATGCTGACACATGGTGTTTGATAGTCAAAAACACCAAAATAAGGTACAAAAGGAATGTCAAGAAGCTATTATTTTTATTGACCGATATTGGTCTTTATCCCTATAGACAGACAAGTGAAAATTTGGAGGTAGTTTTCTTCACTCTTTATTGGAATCAATAATTGAGATCATTGCCTATTGGCTCTTATTTACTCATTTTTATTTCTTCTTTGGTGATATAGCTTTATTAGTCACATAATGCTTATAAAGTGTGGTTTATGAAATTAATATTCTCTTTAAGTTGATAAGATTGTAATATCCATGAACAATTGTCATTGTTGTATTAACATGATTTTGCAATTTTATGATGCTCAGAGTTTCTGGATGACGTTGCCATTGATGCTTTCAACAAATTCAGCAATTATGATATGAATGTTGCTCAAACCCTTTTCTTAGAGTTTCACGGTCCAGCCATCGGTTTGGAAGATCAGTATGAAACAGTCAGTAAGTCACTAATCAAATCCATGAGAAATTCATCCTAACCCATTAAATTTTTTGCAAAATCTCATTTTTAAGAAGCCATGCACAGGTATTATTTACTTCAGAAGGGAATCAATCTTAAGTATTTCATTATAATAGAATTGAAACTGGTGGTAATTATACAATTGATGTGCGGCCCCCAAAAACTTAAAATCTTGAGAGAAAAAAACTGGAGCAATGAAGATTGTCAACTACAAGCTGAGGTAGCAAAATGGTGGTCTGGTGGTTTTCAATCATAGATTGCTGGTTGCCTTTTGTTCCATATGTGTATGGTGGTTATTTTTGGTGAAAATTTTGGAGCTTTATGAAATCTGTACTTATAAGATTTTTTTCAGAACAATGATTTTCAAAAAATCTTATAAGTTCAATCATGAAATATTTTCCATTTGTGATGAACAACCAATGACCTAGAATTACATAATACATTAAGTATTGTAAGCAAGAAGAGTTCAAAATTCGTGATACTTTTGAAAAATTGTTTTATTTTTAGTGATCCGTATTTATTTCAAGATGGTGATCTTTTCAGTAGCAACCGATCATTAAAAAAAATTGTTTTTTCTTTTCTGTCAATTTTATTCTAGATCGAATAGTTGAAAAAAAAATCACTTTTCTGAGTAGCTTGGTCTCTTAATCAAGACTTTTATTCTCTTACAGTTGGAAAACAATTTTCGATATTTCACATGCCTTTTTTTTTTTTTTTTTTTTTTTAAAGCAATTTACATTATACAGAAATCATCAAGTCTTGTTTTTCTGATACAATTTCATCCTATTTTTGCCAGTCATTAATTAGAAATTGGAAATATTTGCTAGTTTTTTCTTTTTTTTTTTTTCTCAGGCGTTGGATATTGCCATTGAGTATTGTAATAAAATGCATCTCTTTTATCATCAATACCGGCTGTCAGTGATTTAAGGATATTTATAAAGATATTGAATTATCCACCTTCAGTATATATTTCTCACCTGAATTAAAATTGTTCATGATTTTTATCTGATCAGAGGGTTTGGTGGAAATGAATAATGGTTATGGACTGAAGGCAGCCTCTGATGCCGATGAGAGAAATCGCTTATGGAAGGCACGGCATGAAATGGTTTGGGCATGCACAGCTCTCATTCCTGGCTCCAAAGTAGGAATCTGATCATAAACTTTCTAGACTAGGAAGTAAATTTATTGTTCCTTTCTCTCTATGATAATTTTTTAAAACTATTATATAAGAAACCTTGTTTTCCTTTTTATCCCCCCTTTTAAATGAAATCTTATTTTCCTGACATTCACTTTAGGATTTTCCCATCTTTTTCTTCAATTATCCTATTAAGATCATAGTGAGTAATGAAAGACTGATTTAAAGTCAACCTTTATTTCTTAATGTCCCCCACACATTGATGGTTGCATTTTTTGCCTTCCCATATTTGATTTTCTCCTTCAGTATATCGTTCTCGTGTTGTGATAAGATCGGATAAGCAACAATCGTTTTAGAATATGTTTTGATTTGAATAATATTCTACATAACATGTTTTATAGGTCTATTAAAGAAAAAGTTGACATATGCCTTAAAACTTGAAATAGTTGACACTATGAAAATTGGATAAATCCAACACGTCGTGATAAGATCGGATAATCACCGCTTTGCTGAGCTTATCACAACGACAAGCCAGCGACCAATGGTCAGTCCTACTCAGTGACAATGTGGTCCTATAGTCGTCCTTCTGTCAAGAGGAAAATCCTTTTCTGCCAAATATTCGCTTACCCTACATCAATATTAATGAACCAAATTTGCGGAAGGATGAATAAGGATTAAAAAATATATAACTTTTTTAAACCGTCATTGTTCATAGACATCATAAATCAGTTTTGTTCCTTCTTCTGAAAAATTTGGTTTGATGGACTTATCTGATCTTATCACGACGCAAACGATATGTAAGGTTGATAATACTGCTGTTAGTTACAATTATTTGCATCCAGTCTGAAATATTTTCATATCAACTTTTTTTTCACTAATACAATCAACATTCTGGCACCTAGCTTTACCTGAATTGAAAATTCAAATGCAGTTTTTCAAGTTCGCTCACTAAAGCTCCGGCAACACTTTTAATTGCTGGCAAGACAAAATAAGAAAACTTTTTGTTAATTCTCAGTATCATAATACCTTTTGGATAAGAGTGAAATAAAATTGTGAAACATTCTCTCATTAAACCCACCCATTGCTGTAATTTAGATGCAGTTCACATTATTCATCTCAAAAGATGAGTTAGGCCCTACACATCACACTTTATTATTATTATTATTATTACATTTTCATGCCAATCTTCAAATGATAAATTAATCTCCATTTTCCCTAAGTTGAGAATTACATTTTATGAGTTATTTATAATGTTTTATTACATTTGTTTTCACAGCCTTATTCAACGGATGTATGTGTACCTATCTCAAACTTACCAGAGGTGGTTGTTAAAACAAAAGAAATGATTAAAGAGGCTGGTGTCATTGGTAAGTCTAAAATTGGGGACACGGGTAGTTGGCAGATTTATTTATAAATTTTACCTCTCTAAACGGAAAGGGTTCTTGGCTAATCAGGAGGATTTTTTTTTGGGCATCCAATTATTGATATTGTTTATTTTTTTCTTTCAATTTGTTTTACAAACACTTTCTTCTCAGCCAAAAGTGATGGCTCTATCAAATGCTGATGTTGTCATGACTCAATGTGAAAAACCTTAAGCCAAACTCATTAGACATCTTATGACACATGTGTGAAATCACTATTAAAATCACTCATTGATCATACTGGACCTGTGTAATGCAATGGTAATGGCAGGAGGTAGGAGCTAAGAAATGACAGCACTGTCAGTTTCTCTGTCATTGTCAATCACAAGTTAAAGGTAACATGAGAAGTGAGCTTAGAATAGATTCACTGTGCACCCTAATTAAGCATCTTATATCTATTCTCCAATCAAACTTAGTTGTGAATGACGTCATCGGTGAATGGTTTGTTTTGAGAAGCTGCTTAATTTCATCATCTAATTCAAATGGATGTTATATAATATAAGTTTCTCTTACCATTTGTTGTTCAATCATTCTCTTAGCCACCTTCCATTCGAGGAATTCAATGGATTGAATCTTCTTATCACAAAGAATTATTTATTTATTTTTGTATTTGGATGCAATGTAAATAATGTTTTTCAATTTTTACATGCAAATATTCTCACTTATAATAAGTTAATAATTCAATGTAAAGATGAAATGCAATATCTGAGGAAGAATTAATACCTTAACAATAAGATAATACATTATTTGATACGATTTTGGAATTTTGATCAAGTTCATATTCACCTGCCACAAACCTCAAGTAATGTCTGTCCTTGCCATATCGATCATCTTAAGGTGTGAGTGTGATGGCAATGAGGCAACTTTCATTAAGAGCTTTCCTTTGATCCCCAGGTCCAATGGTGGGACATGTTGGTGATGGGAATTTCCACATTTTTTTCCCTGTCACTCAGGATAACAAAGAAGACTTTAAGAAAGTTTGTGATATCTCAACAAAAATGGCAGAGTGAGCTGTTTTGATTAATGGAAAGCTTGTGGTTGCTCATGATGTATCATTCTGCTTTGGGCTTGATCTTCAAGATACCCTTACATTTACATACATTAACCCTTGCTTGCCATTTGCTTTTGTTCTTGTGTTGTTTTTCTTCTAAGTAAAACAGAGCTAAAATTGAATGAAGCTTTTCAAGAAATTTCCTTATGAAAAGGATGAGGATCATAATCCTTTAAAAATCATTTTGATTTCTGACTGACTAATGTTGATTCAAAATTAACATTTCTCTCTCATTAATTCTTTCAAGGATAATAAATTGACCTGTTTATCTTCCATAAATCTAGATCTATTAAATGGCACAACTTCCTCTTTCCTCTATAAGCATATTAAATCAAATGCAAAATACTCAAATTATGTCAAATCTGAGATATTGTAAGTGATAAAAGATAAAAAGATGATAAAAAAATTTAGCTCTGTTTCACCAATTTTTTCCCTTCATTTTCTCTTGCTCTACATCTCCTAATGCAACATTACATTCATCCTACATCCATCATGCTTTATCTTTTTGTTGTATCTACCAGCCCCTGTGTTGGGACATGTAGGTGATGGAAATTTCCATACTTGTTTACTCATAACTGATGATAAAGCCCTCAATCAGACTTACTTCAGTATTGCCTCAAGAGTAGCTGAGTGAGTAATTCATGGGATCATTAATCAGCATAAACATGGCAAAATAATATAGGAATCTTTGTCATATCTCCTCATTGAATATTTACAAGACGTGAAGATTCCCTTGGAAAATAAATCTAATAATTCATTAGGAGACGGAGTACATTGTTCTTTTGTTTACATCTTGTTAGTTATTGACTTTTTGCATTTCTGCTATAGGAATGAATTGAAAATAAAAATCTCACTTATGCCAACTTATGGGCAAAGCTAAGAATTGGAATAAATCCTGCATTGAAGATTTTATCACCTTCGCTATAACTTTACCTTACTTCACCTAATCTTTTCATAAGAAGAAAAGCAAATGGCATGCAAGGGTAAATGAACTATCTTGAAGATCAAGCCCATTGACATATAATTTTGATAAGATTTTTTTCTCTCTTCATTTATTTTTAAACAGAAAGCTTAATTCTTTTCATATTTTCAACTACTTCGTTTTTTTTAATGGATCTTTTTAAACAACAATGTGCCCAAATTTTCTATAGGTCCCTTAGTGTTATATAATTCCCCTGCATTATTATGAAAAGTATCTATTTATAAAAGTGCTTCTCTATTGGTTGTTATCTAGCTTTTTGTGAAGTTGGATACTCAAAACAGTTTTCATTTAATTAGATATTTAAATGTTTATATTTTGAAGTGAAATTCCCTTAAAAATGTTGGGTGAACTATGATGATGAAAGTATTTTTATAACAATTACAAGCTGAAAAACATTTCATATGGAATCGGTAAAAAGCACTCTGTATTACCAGTTTTTCTTTGTTTTAGATTTTAGAAAATTGATTTAGTTTGTATTGCTTCAAGTATATACATTTTAAAAATATTGTGCAATATACAAAAATAAAAACTTAAGTCATTTTCGTTGAAGTAAAAAGTAAGAAATAAAGCAACAATATGATCATCTACACAAAGTGTTAAACTTTTTTCACATTAAGTTCTTAGAATGCAACTTTCTTTATAGGTTTAACATAAACAGTTGTATTATCAAGGATGATATATTGTTCCATTTATGTTATCTTTGTTGGGCCTTTAATTGCAATGCTCAATGAATGTATTTTTCTTCTTTCAAGGTTAGCTATGGACTTTGATGGAACTTGCACAGGAGAGCACGGCATTGGAATGGGGAAACGTCAGTTGTTACTGCAAGAACTTGGAGAAGAAGGCGTTGGGGTCATGAAGCAGTTGAAACACACATTTGATCCAAATGGCATCATGAATCCTGGCAAAGTGTTTTTTTGAATTGTCAAAGAGATGAAAATTGAATGCCTTACTGGCTAATAATGTTGAATAAATTTCTATTTGTTAAAATTTTCATAATTTAGTCATATGTGACATATATCAACAGTAGTGAATCTGGGAAATTTGTTACCTCGGGTTCTAAATTTATTTACTAAAAACAACCCAAAAATTCAACCTTGAGTATTCTGGTATTAAGTGAAATGTAATTCGGGCCAAAGATTATAAATTATAGACATTTAAAGAACTTATTTGATTCTTGTATAGTTTAAAACCCTATGAATAGGGGACTAAACGATGACAGATAGTTTTCAATGAAATTTGGGCATGAATAAGGATTTTCCATCGATTCTCTCACATCATTGAATAGATCTACGAAGGATTCTACATCTTGTTAAGAACATTAAAAATCAGACGCAAAAATTCAAATGGAATGATATTTCTCATTGCTCACCGTTTAAACTGGACAAGTTAAATTACGCTCAAATAATTGACTACCTCTCAGTTCGATCAGTTTGTTTTTGGACAGAATTGGCAATGGGTTGACCGTAAATCATTAGATTTAAGAATGAATGTATCCATATCTGGTTAATGAAAATGTAGGGAACTAATTCTCAGTCATAGGTTGATTCACTGAAAACGAAGGTTGGCATTGTTTTAGATAATCATCGTTCTATAATAGTCTGACCATATCTTAGATTAAAACGGTTTGCTCTACATATCTTGATAATTTAATTTCCCCAAATAACTTCCGATCTTTGTAACTGTTGTTTTCTTGATTATTCTCTCTGTAGACGTAAACCCTTAATCATGAACCAAATCAATTGCCCGGTTTTGATGCATAAGATCTTTAATGCCAACAAATAATTGAGATTCATAGGCTAATGAGGTCTCAATGTTTCTCAGAGATGGAATTAGATCTAGATACATGTATTGCATTTAGCTTTTTATTGAATTTTATATGCTTTGCACATATAAATTTTGAGCTGCATATTTAATTGATTTGAATATTTTTTTAGGAGACTGGTCACTTGTTGTGGGCCAGATATGGATTAAGAGTCCGACATTTATGATAATTGTTAATAGATAAAAGCAATAAGATTTTCAATTTTCCTCATTTTGTTTGTTGGTTTTTCTTTAAAAAATTTTTTTTAGATTAGCATGTGATATACTTTCCAAGGTTTGGATATTTTGATTTATTTATCTTATTGTCAATGTCATTCATCTTTTTATACCCTTGAGTTGCTGGTCTATTTTTAACTTTTAAATCATTTAAATATTTATTTTATTCATATTCCACAAATATTTTGAACTTACTTATAATATCTGTTATATCGACGTCTTGTGAGATTTCTATACCCACCAGCGACCCTATTACTTCATTTCTCAATAGAAGTCAATTTACTATTATGAATTGTAATTCAACCATTTGTGTGGTTTCTCTTTTTAACCCTACCAATACAACTACTAACCTTGTCAGATGCTTTCATGGCCATAATTCTTTGAAGTGCAATGTAATTGCACAATATTACATTGCTAGGCTTGCTAAAATGCCAATATATGTAATAATTTAATTTGTCATTCTGATTATTTATACATGTACTTCTCAGGGTGGTTTAAAGAGTATAAGTTCGTCTTCATCTAATTTGTATGCTATCTTTGAGCACTAGTCTTATAAAGTAATTTTTACTATAACTTTGAAATTTTAAATAAATTTTCCTTTGACAGATTTGCTTACTGTAACATGTATTAATGATTTTGTTATTCTTTTACATAATTGTTTGAGAGTAAATGTTATCGACTTGACAACCTTGGTGCCATCCATTTTGTATACTGTAAATATTGCCTTGGAAGGAGTAATTGAAATTAAATATGTGTTGAATTTTCATCCTTGCTTTAACAATAAGGAGCTCTGATGAAATATTTTTCTTTATCCCCCATGTAGTTTCTGCGGTCTTCAATTGAGAGGTAATAATATAACCCACGCTTTCAGAACCGAGTGCACATTGTGCATGTATTGAAGCATGATGGCCATCATTTTTTGCCTCTCTACATTCAGTTATCTGTATTCTGATTTGTATTGTACTTATTATTGGAAGTGCTTCTTTTCCTCCTTGGCAACTTTTTCTCCTGTCTAAAATGTATTTCTTCTACTTCTGTTTATATCCCATCACTAGCCTATCAGCTTACATTTTCCATGGGCTCTGAGATGACTTTAGTAGTAGTTAACAGAGCCCTTAAACTCCAAATAACTAACTTACCATATTTCTTTATTTTGGCAAAGTTTTTAATTTTTAAATTTTTTTTACATAGCTCTTGGTGTTTGAGCACAATCAGATGCTGTCTTTGTCGTGGTCCACCCCTTAGTCCATTTTTAGGCCTTCCCCTCTCTCTCTCTCTCTCTCTCTCTCTCTCTCCCTCCCTCCCTCCCTCCAGAAGCTGTCCTCTCTTCCTAGTTCCATGAGGGGTCTATCTGTGGGCTTTTCTGGTTATAGCATCAACATCTATTCTAAGTACATGACCGGTCCATCTCCATCTTCTCCTCTTTACAATATTAGAAACTTGCTCCAGTGATATTATTATTCCAGTAGATCGTTGTTGCAGTTGTTGCATATCGGCTTTAGCAGAAATGTTCTAGGTATTATCTTCATACCCTTATTTTGAAAAGTGACAAGCTTTCTGCAAATTTGTTTCGTTATTTTTTTAATTCAGCACCATTAAGGAGCTTAGGAAGAACATTGAATTATAATAAGATTAAAGATTATAATTTTTGAAATATTTTTTATTTATTATCATTCATGTCTTTGCAGTGCCATCTCTGAATTAATCAGATTTCCTATTATTATTGTTTCATTTCAACATCTACCCACTCAATCTCATCTGTATTGTCTTTGAATAATATGTAGTATGATACTCCAGAATTTCTCTCTAGATTATTTTACTTTCGTAAAGAATGCTTTTCATCAACATCTTGGTTCTTGTGTATTTTGATTTGCTATTACTATTAGGTCTTCGACTTTATTTTTCCTCTATTTTTTTTATACTTTAAATAGTGGTTATAAAATCAAAACATCAGCAAGGGAAATAATCTTTAAATAAATAATAATTTTTTACCTGTTCAATGGATTGATTGTGAAGGAAGCTATTATTAATTTGTAAAACAAATCAAAATAGTAATGTTGAGAAGAAGTCTGCAAATATGTATGATTAGAAAGAGAAGAATAGGGTTAAATTTGGGTTTATAGCCAATCATGTTACTGTATTATTTACTCCACTTTAAGTTATGTTTCAAGACATTTATGATAACAAAACAATGTTGATTACATGTTTGCATAGACTTAGAAATTAGATGACTAATATTGATATTATATGTTTTCGTTGCAAAAAATCATTGAAATACAATTATCCACATCCTTTTAGATTTTTAACCTTATTAGCATGTGACACCAGTTTCATTGCCTATTTCTTTTTACTAGTATTAGTATTAACAATATTTCGCTTTATTAATCCTTTTGAATAATTATTTTGAATGTAGCAGTAATAAAAAGAACTCGTATGTGATGAAGTTAAAGAACAACCATTATTGTATGAAGAGGAAATGGAAATAGTACAATATTAACACATTTCTGCGATAAAAGGTTAATAAAATGTTGCTTAACAGCTGTAAAGTGTAAAGGCTTGTTTTTACCATGTTTTGTTGTAAAAATGGTTTCTACTAAATACATGAAGAATCAATAAATTGACCCTTTTTTTATCTCCAATTATTTGAGTTGTGATTGCTATTCTAGTTTGATTGTGATGATGTGCTTCTTATTTACTGATTTTCAAGTATATCTCTATTTTTATTTTTGGGTGCAAACTTAGATGATGCGTAACTTTTACATAACCATTACGCATCAACTAAGTTTGCACCCATGAATAAAAATAGAGATATACATAACATATTTTACATAACCAGACTTCCGGTTTGACCTAGCCTGTGGCAGGCCGTTTTTCTCGTCGCTCGTATTTATTCTAGTTTTTGGAGTATATTGTGTAAGGTATTATTGATAGCAAAAAAATCGGGACCAGAGGCCAATGTCGCTATCTAGGGGTTGTCGTTATCCAGAAGTTGCACTGTATCTGTTTTCAATATTTCATATTAGATAGTATCTCTTATTTTGCTTCTTTATCCTTTTTCCTCTATCTCTATTCCCCTTCCTTTCACTGTTTCTATCTCTTATCGCTTCTTGTTGAACTCAACATTACAAAAGGTGAGTGTATTTTCAAATATATTTTTATTTCTTCAACAGTTGTCTCTTCTATTTTATACCTTCTTTCTTTTCGGTTTGTTATTTGTCTCTTTCTCTCCCTTTCTATATCTTTCTTTGTTTTTGTTATTTGTTTGGCAATATATATGAGTACAAATTCACTAGAATAGTTTCTATACACTAGATTGTTCCCTGCATGATTTGATTGCTTAGTTATTTTCCTATCTCTCTCTCTCTCTCTCTCTCCTCTCTCTCTCTCTCTCTCTCTCTCTCTCTCTCTCTCTCTCT